>JARQOD010007477.1:0-39071 GCA_033576555.1 Oophaga sylvatica | reverse complement strand
TTTACCTTTACCTGGTGCTGGGCCAGCCCCCCCTGCCACAGGGGACTGAGCCCAAGCACCACCACCAACACCACCAATACCGGCACCGACCTCCATATCGCTGCCTGAATCTGAACTGCCACCACCAGATGTGACAGCAAGACCCAGGCAGACCTTAGTCTCCCCGCTCCCTTGCTCCGGACTCACCACAGGGCCCGAGCTGGGGTGGGCAGCGGGTTCCACACAACGGGACTGGGGGGCCCCGGAAAGAGGGAAAAAAACAAGCTTCTCCTCCACCACTTGCTTTGCCTTACGCCTCCTCCTCCTCTTCCCGGTTGCCTCATTCTCGAGGCAGACCTCGTCCCCAAACAACAGTGTGCCAAACCGTGCTGGAGACTCAATCTGCCTCACTTGCTGTAGGATGAGGCAGTCCCCCTCGTTATTACTCCCGTTCCCTCCATCCTCCCCCTCACTCCCACTTTCCTCCATGTCACTGGAGTCCGGTGGGAGAGCCACTTGTTCGGGGACTATCCCGCTGCGCGATACCTGGGAGCTCTTACCCACCAGGTCCTGGGCGCTCTTACCCACCAGTCCTGGGCGCTCTTACCCACCAGGTCCTCAGGTGGAGCTGGCGCAGATGTTCCGCCATTTTCCTCCTCCTTGTCCTCCACCTGGCTGGGGCCTCCTGACCCCCCAGGAGACCCACCGGTCAGGGCTCAGAACCGGTCATCGTTCCTTAGCTTCTCCCCAAAGGGGCCGCTTCCCTCCAGGATGGTCTTCCTTCTCTCCTCCAGCGTTCTTATCTCCCCCTTCAGCCTTTCGACCGTGGCAGATACCTCTGCTCTCTTTGAGGCAGGGAGCCGTTTTTTTGCCGTTACTCGGGCTCCCTTCAACTCCTCCCGGAGTCTCCTCAGCTGCTTAGCTGCCTCCTCATATTCACAGAGGAGGGCATGGATGCGGGCGGCGTAGATGGTAGCTGGCTCTCCCGCAGCCTTGGAGCCCCAGATGTTAGGGGGGGCTCCTGCCGCACCTCTGCCTGCAGCCTCCTCACCGGGAGAAGGAGCTGCCACGGCCCCGGCGTCAGGGGTCCTGGATCCTGGAGCCTTGCGGCCCCCCGGTGTCTTTTTCTTATTCATCCCTGGGACTGGCTTGCTGCAGCGTGGGCCTCAAGATGGAGTGTGAGGCCCCCCACCCCCAGCTAGCTTGCCGGGGTGGGAGCCAGGGGCACAGCCCCCACGCTCAGTCCCAGGGAAGTTCTCTCTCTGCCTGGGAAGGAGCAGGTCACAGTCCAGAAAAAAAAAACCTCCTCCAGGCACTTAGCTCCAAGCAGCTTGCACACAGCTTCCTCCTGCTCCAGCCACACACCTCTCCACTTCCTGGGTGGAGTTGGAACTCTTTTTTATTAAAGTATAAAACTCAACATATACATAAACCAAAACATCAATCCAAAACGAAAACGAAAACGATACCAAAAGAAATAATCCAGACACACGGTCCTTCAAGTTCTTGCCTTCATTGACTCCTTCCTCCTCCACATGAGTCCACTTGTTGAACTTCACAGCTCTTCAGGGACCCCCAGCAGGAAACCTTCCGAAGAAAAAGGGAAAACCAAAAGGGAAACAAAAAAGAAAGAAACAACCCACATTCACTCTTTCACCCTTTCAACCTACATACACACCGCACTTATTCACCATATTTACATATATACAGGAAAAAATACAACAACAAAAAGATTTGGCCCACTGCCCCAACACAAAACACAAAAGGCCATTCTGGCCGCCAAAACACAATACTTATCCTATTTCAAAAATATATACCTATATTATTTTTTTTTCTTACCACCCACCTCACCACAGGTCCATCAGTTCATGGCCTCTTCACTGCAAAATTGGGTCCATATACCGTTTATGCCCCTGTTTCCACATAGCATTCCTTTGGGTCCGTGGGTCCATAGCAAGTTTTTTGCCCACTGTCCTTCAAAAAAATTTTCACCACACCCCAAAACCCCCCTAGACAACCCCCACCCAACCTAACTATATCCCCACAATCAACAATCTACATATACTCAAAATAATCATCTTAATAAACCATATAATATATACATACATACAATATAATTACAAAACACAATTTACAACAACAACATTATCAATATGTGCCTGTGAGACAGTGAAAGCATATGTATTGAATGGGGTGTACATTTCACCTAGGTACTTTGCTGACTGGTATAAGGGAAATGTATGGCTTTGTAAACCTAGTGGTAGAGAAAGGTCACTACACCTTCCATTCAGTACACGCTTGCAGCTCAGGCCTGAAACCACTCAGGTGTTAATTAGGAAACCAGAAGTAGGTGTCTGCGAACACAGACAGGTGAGCTCGCTTAGTCTGGACAAGGAGTCCAGGCACAAGAAGGAGTCTCCAGGAGTATGAGCTGTCTCAGTCTGGGTGCTCGATGTACCCCGGACACAGGAGTAGTCTCTGTGAGAATCCATGCGGATAGCTGCTGAATAGGAGTGGAGCCCTCTCAAGTCTGGATGTTGGATATGCCTTTAGACACAAAGAGGAGCCTCTGCGAACCTCCATTTTGGTAACTACTGAACATATGTGTTGTTTTGGGGACAGGCTGTTAGAGTCTGGACCCGGATAGAGAGGGAAATCTATCTAAGTGTAGTAAGTGGCTGGAGAAGCCCAGGGTTTATGTTTATGATTTGGTTTTGATTATGTTCTGTTTGCTGTGGACTTTAATAAAACTGGTTGCGGCCAGTTTTTACCAGAACTGCTGTCTGTGAATGAACTGTTTCCGTGCCACTCCGTCTACCCGGATGGCGATCCCAGAGCTATATCCCCTGAAAAGCTTACAATTGGTGCTGGAATGTGCGTGCAGCACAGTGGCGAGAGACAGCAATAAAAGGTGAAGTCTGTTGAAGCAGCAGCAGAGAAAAAAAAGTGTGCAAAGAAAAAAAAAAAAAAAAAAAGTGTCTGCACAGCAAAGCTGAATTTTCTGTGGAAAAGACTGTGGAGTGTGTATGTCTTGAGTGAAGACTGCCATTGTTGAGACAGAGAAGTCTGACAGCATGAATGACAGCATGGAGGCATTGTTTGAACAAATGGCGCAAGTTAATGTGCAACATAAGACTGCCGTGGTTGAGACAGATAAGTCCAGCAGTATGGAGGAGCTCGTTGAGTACCTGGTCCAGGCCCAGCGGAGCATGCAGCAGAGCATGGAGCGGCAGCGCCTGCAGCACCAGCAGCGCATGCAGCAGGCCCAGCAGAAATTCCTGCAGCAGCAGGAGAATAACCGGTTATTTGTTGAGCAGATGGCAGCACAAAAAAAGGATTTCGGTGCCGCGTCCCGAAGTAATGTGGCAAAGTCACCTGCATTGTCCGCTGTAAAGAAGGCGGTAAGACGGACCCTGAAAAAGATGACGCCTCATGACGATGTGGAGGCATATCTCACTATATTTGAGGGACTGGCAGAGAAGGAGAACCTGCCACTATCTGAATGGGCCATGATGGTCGCACCCTATCTGACTGGAGAACCCGAAAGGGCCTATGCTGACCTGAGCGAGCAGGACAGCAGAGACTATGCCAAGCTGAAAGCGGAGATTCTTGCCCGGCTGGGTGTTACGGTGACAGCCCGTGCCAGGGGAGTCCATGACTGGAGATGCAGTTGGGAGTCTGCCGTCGGCAACCCTGCTCATGGGATCAAGGAGGTGATAGTGGACCGCTACACCCGCGCACGTCCTCCTGAGGTACAGCCGGAGGTCGGACAACGAGACCACCCGGACGCCCCTCGTCTGGTCAGCCTGAGGGAGAGGGCCTTCGCTACCAAAGGCTGCCTCCGTGACCAGCCGTCTGAGAGGTCGTCACTTCAGAGTTCCTGGACGCCGAACTCTCCCGGTAAGAGCGTTCCAGCTGTTGGGGACATGGGGTGTGCTGATAAGCGGGTTCAGGCCCGAGGGGACATGTGGGTGGGAAAGTGTGATGGACAGTGTTGGAGATGTCGTGAAATTGCAGCCAACTGTCCAATAGAGGGGGAGCCTATGGATTGTGATGTTGGCAGATCCCTCTCTCCCTGCGCAGAACCTGTGTATGTGTCCACCTCAGCCGAAGAGACTGGACCACAGGTGTCCCCGGTGGTTGTAAATGACTGCCCAGCACAGGCCCTCTTGGACTCGGAGAGTCCAGTGACTTCCGTGTGTGACAGCCTGATTGATAGGGACTTCATCCCTGATAAACACCTGAGTGTGGTGTGTGTCCATGGAGACACCAAAGTCTACCCAGAGACTGTCGTGGACTTGATCCCCAAACGCGGGGAGGTTTCATGTGAAGTGGGGGTAGTGAAGAACCTGGTGCACCCCGTCATATTGGGTAATGACTTTCCCCGGTCTAAGGATCTCTGGGGGAAAAATGTTTCTGATGGACAGTGTGATGAAGCTCCTACTGAGGGTGCGCAGTCCCGAGGGCGGAACACAATGCTAGTGGGCTGTTAAACTTATGTGATAATGATGATGATGATGATGATAATGATAATGATGATGATGATCATGATAATGATGATGACCATGATAATGATGCTGATGCTGATAATGATAATGATGATGATCATGATAGTGATGATGATACTGATCATAATCATGATAATGATATTGATAGTGATGATGACTGTGATAGAGATGAAATTCCTTTGCAGGTGATGGTGGGAGACGAGGATGGTGGTTCTCGGGAACCGAGTGTCCCTGACTTACCTGTGTCCTGTGACAATTTTGAGAGTGAACAATGGCGAGACCCCACTCTTAAAACGGCACAGGAAAATATAATTGTTCTAAATGAGGTTTCCCAAGAGCCTGGCTCTGAGGAGAGGTTTCCTCATGTTGCCATAAACACTAACCTGTTGTATAGGGACACTGAAGTCCAGGGAGAGGTCGTGAGCCAGCTCCTAGTACCTGAGCTATATAGAAGTATAGTGCTGGGGTTGTCACATAGTCACATACTTGAGGGACCAGATGGTGAAGTTAATGTTGTGGATGACATGTTAACTAAGGTTCCAGATCAGGATGTGAATGAGAATGAATTGTATACCCCTGAAAGTGAGCAGGATGAGAATGAGAATGAATTGTATAACCCTGAAAGTGAGCCGGATGTGGCTGAGAAAAAGGGGTCAGACAGGGATAGTGGTAGTGATAGTGAATCATCTGATGACAATAAAGCAACCAGTGCAAATGAGGAAGGCATGGTAGCCGAGGAGGTTGAGAGTCCTGAGTAGAGTTGAGCGATACTTTCCGATATCCTAAAGTATCGGAATCGGAATGGTATCGCCGATATCACTAAAAAATCGGCGATACCCGATACCGATACCGGAAGTCCCATGTAAGTCTATGGGAACAAAATATCGCAACTAAAAAAAACCCATTCTTTCCTTGTAAACACTAAATATACACACATAGAATACAATATATATATATATATACATGTCATTGTGACATATATATATACATATATGTATAGTTTATACACTTCTACATAGTAAAATATCCTTTGATTCAATTGCCGGGTAAAGCCGGCTTCAGTGAAAAGACAGAAGCACCCGACATGAAATGACACTTGGTGTACATAGGGTTAACCATGTCTTTTCATGTCGTTTGCTATCTAATTTGCACAAACAATTAAATCAGACTATGTGTGCAAAATTTCACACCTGTAGGGGTTAATTAAAGGTGTAAATTCGTTGTAAAAAAAACGGACTTTTTTGCTACGAATTTACACCTTTAATTAACCCCTACAGGTGTGAAATTTTGCACACATAGTCTGATTTAATTGTTTGTGCAAATTAGATAGCAAAGGACATGAAAAGACATGGTTAACCCTATGTACACCAAGTGTCATTTCATGTCGGGTTCTGCGTTTTCACAAAAGCCGGCAATTGAATTAGCGGCTATTATACTATGTAGAAGTGTATGAACTACAAATATAAATATATATATATATGTGTCACAAATTCAATGACATGTATATATATATATATGAGGTGTAAAATTGCTGAAAAAAAATGCGTGGGCTCCCGCCCTATTTTCGCAACCAGACAGACAAAGCCAGTGAGTGGGGGCAGATAATAATAGCCCAGAGAGGGACCATTATTTTTGGCCCCCCCCGGCTACTTAACATCTGCCCCCAGACACCCCAGAAAGGGCAAATCTCTAATTAGATTTGCCCTTTCTGGCACTTTGCCCGTCTATTCCCATTGCCCTGTAGCGGTGGCAAATGGGTTAATAAGGGGTTAAAATGACCTTGCAATTGAAAGGTCACTTTAAGCCAGGTTAATAATTGAGAGCTGTCAATTAGACAACTATCAATTATTAATCCTATTGTATGAAAGAAAAATCAAACACACACACTTTAATAAAAAAGAAGTTTAATGAAATAATCACACAGTTTTTGACCATATTTTATTTACCAGCTAAAACCATTTCCTGTAATAAAAATAAAATAAAAAAGCAAAATTATTCTTACCTATCCCATGCACAGTCAGGTCCCACGGTGAAATCCTTCAGAAAGGGTTAATGTTTACTGCAGGGACCGCAGCTAATGCTGCAGCCTCACAGTAAACCCCAAATGAATGAGTTCCTCTCCTGCCTGACAGGAGAGTAAAGGCTGGGTGTCACATAACGATACACCAGCGATCCCGACAACGATATGCACTTGTCAGGATCGCTGGTGTATCGCTACATGATCGCTGCTGAGCTGCCAAACAGGCAGCTCAGGCAGCGATCTGGGACAGCGACACTGCGGGTAACATCGCTTAAGGGCCCGTCTCACATAGCGATATCGCTACCGAGATCGCTGCTGAGTCACTAGTTTTGTGACGCAGCAGCGAGCTCACCAGCGATATCGCTGTGTGTGACATTCAGCGACGATCAGCCCCCCTGCCGGGTATCGCTGATCGTCGCAGAAATGTCAGGACCTTTTTTTGATCGCTGGTTTCCCTCTGACAGGCACGCATCGCTGCGTGTGACAGGCGGGAGACCAGCGATCCGCTGGTAACCAAGGTACACAGCGGGTTTCCAGGCACCGCGCAGCGCTTGGAAACCCGCTGTGTACCTTGGATACCAGCTCCCTGCATCAGGGCGCTGGTATCCAAGGTACACAGCGGGTTTCTAGGCACAGCCCCGCGCCTGGAAACCCGCTGTGTACCTTGGTTACCAGCGGATCGCTGGTCTCCCGCCTGTCACACGCAGCGATGTGTGCCTGTCAGCGGGAAACCAGCGATCAAAAAAAGGTCCTGACATTTCAGCGATGATCAGCGATACCCGGCAGGGGGGCTGATCGTCGCTGAATGTCACACACAGCGATATCGCTGGTGAGCTCGCTGCTGCGTCACAAAACTAGTGACTCAGCAGCGATCTCGGTAGCGATATCGCTATGTGAGACGGGCCCTTAAGTGGAAAGCTTAATTGATTGCTTTCCACTTTCACTTCAGGTCAGCCAGGGACACAATCAGTGACGTCAGAGGGAACTGATTAACAAAAATAGGGGTTCCCTTCGAAAAAAAAATGGCGTGGGGTCCCCCCAATTTTTGTTAACCAGCCAGATGAAGCAGACCGCTGAGGCCTGGATTTTCAGGCTGTTAAGGAGCCAAGATCCATGGACCTTGCCAGCCTGATAATACTAGGCCACAGCAGTCTGCATATCTTGGCTGATTAACAAAAATAGGGGATCCCCTCGAAAAAAATTGGCGTGGGGTCCCCCCTATTTTTGTTAACCAGCCAGATGAAGCAGACCGCTGAGGCCTGGATTTTCAGGCTGTTAAGGAGCCAAGATCCATGGACCTTGCCAGCCTGATAATACCAGGCCACAGCAGTCTGCATATCTTGGCTGATTAACAAAAATAGGGGATCCCCTCAAAAAAAATTGGCGTGGGGTCCCCCCTATTTTTGTTAACCAGCCAGATGAAGCAGACCGCTGAGGCCTGGATTTTCAGGCTGTTAAGGAGCCAAGATCCATGGACCTTGCCAGCCTGATAATACCAGGCCACAGCAGTCTGCATATCTTGGCTGATTAACAAAAATAGGGGATCCCCTCGAAAAAAATTGGCGTGGGGTCCCCCCTATTTTTGTTAACCAGCCAGATGAAGCAGACCGCTGAGGCCTGGTTTTTCAGGCTGGTAAGGATCCAATATCCATGGACCTTGCAAGCCTGATAATACCAGGCCACAGCAGTCTGCTTAGCTTGGCTGGTTAACAAAAATAGGGGATCCCCTCGAAAAAAAAACGGCGTGGGGATCCCCCCTATTTTTGTTAACCAGCCAAGTAAAATGCAGACTGCTGCGGCCTGGTATTAAAAGACTGTCAAGGCCCATGGATTTTGGCCCTCAACAGCCTGATAATACCAGGCTACAGCAGCCCCACATTTGGCGCATCAAAAGATGTGCCAATTGTGGCACTTTACCCGGCTCTTCCCACTTGCCCTGTAGCGGTGGCAAGCGGGGTAATAAGGGGTTATTGTCACCGTTGATTGCACGGTGACAATAAGCCCGGTTAATAATGGAGAGGCGTCATTAAGACACCGATCCATTATTAATCCCAAAGTTATTAAATGCATAAAAAAAAGACACAGCAAGAAAAAAGTCTTTTAATGAAATAAAAGAGACAACACAGTTTTCATTTCTTTTATTATACTCTCATTCCTGCGACGCCATCGATCTCCTGTAAAAAAAGAAAAAAAACAAACCAACAGTATACCACCTGTCCGACGCAGTCCAGAACGACAGTCCCACGACGATCCAGCTGTGCTACATCGCAATGACAGGCAGAGCCTGTCATCGCGACGCAGCACAGCTGATTACCTGCTTCCCCGGCGGTGACCTCATCGGACTGACTGCTTTACGGCCGGGATTACCCAGCAGTCACTGCAGTTATCGCGAGAAACTGCATGTGACCGCCGGGGAAAGAAGATTGCGGCCATGAAGCAGTCCGGGATGTGACCGCCGGAGATCTTCTGCCAGGTAAGTGCCGCTGACTCCTGACAGACCCGACCGACGGACACTGACAGTGACAGTGACAATCCCGATTCCGGTATCCGATAAGACGAAAATATCGGAACTCGGAATTGGAATTCCGATACAGCTAATATCGGCCGATACCCGATATTTGCAGTATCGGAATGCTCAACACTAGTCCTGAGAAGAAAGCTGATGCTGACCTTACAGCCGGACAGAAGATGGCATCTGAAGATGTTTTACAGTTGGCCGGTTCCCTGGTGAAGACTAAGGTGAAAGGAGGAGAGCTGAGCTTTGAAGGCAGGACTCTGAGACTGAACACAGCACAAGTGGAGGCTGTTGGAAGTGGGAAGTTGTCGACGTGTGGTGTGGATCTGCATCATGCCAGGGACTCTGAGGGAGATGCTGCAGAGGTGGAAGGAGCCAAAGAAGTGGTAGTCACCAAGCCAGATGCCTCATCAGAAGCTGAGGTCTCAAGTGAAGCTGTGAGGAACAAGACTGAAGATATGGGGACTGACTCTGTCCAGGAATCTGTTTCTGCCGAAGACAGCGGCGTGGACGGGTTACGGTTTGGATCAGTAGCTGCAACTCGTGAAGCTTAGGCTGGAAGTTCGGCGCCCGGAGCCCCAGCGGTGTTCCCGAGTGACACCAAGGATCTGGATAAATCACAAGATGAGATTTTGAGACATCAGGCTGGCATTGGTGAGCTCAAGCGCACTTTCATGGAGTCTACATCGGAGCCACGTCCCAACAAATGGGAAAAGCGATGTGTCACTCCGTTGCCGCTGCAGACACACGGGAGCTCAGATGGGATGCAGAACGTGGTGGAAGAGAAGAATCCGGAGGGTTCTGAGTATACAGATGCAGCTATCAAGGAGAACTTGAAAGCTGGAATAAATGGAGATATTGGATACCATAGTGATGTGACTGAAGAGGTAGAATGTAAGACTGACGGTAGGGCTTCTGAGCATGTTCTACCAGAAGAGTCTGGAGAAGGGGCCGAAGATGTAAAGGACATCCAACAGCTACAGGAGAAGATGCGTCTCCATGATGTCTCCACCAAAGAAATGAAGACTGATAATGTTGCATTACGCGAGCAGCTGCAGCAGTGTGAACTGGATGTGGCATCTTTTCGCCGGGAACGTGAGCGGTTCCAGCAGTTGCTCCAGAGAGCACGAAATGAAAGGGAAAGTGTATATAGTACCTTGCAGGATCAAGGAAAAGTGGTTGCACAGGTACCAGATGAATTGATTACTTCTCAGAAAAAACTCCAAACTGTGATGAAGGAGTGTGATGAGAGCCATGAGCATCTTCATGAGAAGGTCAATGAAGTAAAAGGAAGGATACAGGGAATCTCTTCGTTGCAAGAGCAAATGCTGCTCAATAAGTCTAAGGCTCTATATAAGAATGCTGTTGTCACGGTAGAACATTACAATTCAGCTGAAGATTTAGAGGATGAATTATGTGGACTGAGAAAGAAAAACGATCAGCTCCTTCTACAGTGCCAATCATTTGAACAGTGTAGCTTAAAATGGTCAGAGACCATGGCAGAGGAGCTTAAGGTCTGTGAAATAGACTTTATGAGTCAACCGATATTCAAGAAAGTAGATGTGCTAAAGAGGGTTCAAGGGGAACTAGAGAAAAGTGAAAAACCCCCTATACCTCCTGTGATAGTTGGTGACACATGGTCAGTGCACCAAGGACAGGAGGTACGTGAGTTTCTGAGGAAGAATCAGCAGAGGTGTTCTGATGTGCCGGGTCGTACTTCTCTGGCGAGGCACTATATCGAAACTGAGCCCGGCCCTAAGGTCAAGATGAAACCGTGCAGGATACCCGAGTCCCGCAGAGAGCATAGGCCTGGGAGGGTACAGGGTAGTGCGGATGCTTCAGATGAAGATAAAGCTGATGTTGGCTAAGGCTCAGGTGAAGATACAGATGACAATAGTGAAGATGAAGCTGATGAGGGCCATGACTGGTCCAGAGTTCACTGTCTCTTTTGGGTTGTTGACCAGCCCTCCGGTCTGGATGACCAGCCCTCTGGTCTGGAGAAGAGGGGGGGGATATGTGAGACAGTGAAAGCATATGTATTGAATGGGGTGTACATTTCACCTAGGTACTTTGCTGACTGGTATAAGGGAAATGTATGGCTTTGTAAACCTAGTGGTAGAGAAAGGTCACTACACCTTCCATTCAGTACACGCTTGCAGCTCAGGCCTGAAACCACTCAGGTGTTAATTAGGAAACCAGAAGTAGGTGTCTGCGAACACAGACAGGTGAGCTCGCTTAGTCTGGACAAGGAGTCCAGGCACAAGAAGGAGTCTCCAGGAGTATGAGCTGTCTCAGTCTGGGTGCTCGATGTACCCCAGACACAGGAGTAGTCTCTGTGAGAATCCATGTGGATAGCTGCTGAATAGGAGGGGAGCTCTCTCAAGTCTGGATGTTGGATATGCCTTTAGACACAAAGAGGAGCCTCTGCGAACCTCCATGTTGGTAACTACTGAACATATGTGTTGTTTTGGGGACAGGCTGTTAGAGTCTGGACCCGGATAGAGAGGGAAATCTATCTAAGTGTAGTAAGTGGCTGGAGAAGCCCAGGGTTTATGTTTATGATTTGGTTTTGATTATGTTCTGTTTGCTGTGGACTTTAATAAAACTGGTTGCGGCCAGTTTTTACCAGAACTGCTGTCTGTGAATGAACTGTTTCCGTGCCACTCCGTCTACCCGGACGGCGATCCCAGAGCTATATCCCCTGAAAAGCTTACAGTGCCATACTGCAACGTAACAAAATTTTAAACATTTCCTATCAAACAAGGCCCAAGTTTGGTGCCTGCAAGCCTCAATATCCATTCTTATTTTATTGCAAAACAAAAAGCTACATTGTGTCATACAATAGCCCACCACCAGGAGACTGGAGCCCTAAGAGGCCCTATCCCTTACCAACAACACATTCACCCTGTCCCTTGTCAATTAAAACTGTCCCTACTTCTATCCCTAACAAACTGTCCCTACCATCCCTATCTATCCCTACTCTACCTAACTTAACTTAACTAACTAACTCTCTATCTGTCCCTCACACTGACCCTCCCTGACCCTATCTGCCCCTACTTCTCTCCCTCAACACCCACACCACCTTATGCTATCCCTACCACCATTCACACACAAAACTTTCCCTTGAGTGTGTTTTTAAAAGGAGAAGCCCCTCCAAAGCCAAGAGGCCCTCCTCACACCCAACCTCTCGAACTCCAAAGAACGCACCTTCCCCAGGTCACCCAAGATGTTACTAACCACCTCATCCCGGGGGAGGGCTTTCTGTTGCGTCGATACTAAACACCGTGCATTCCACGTGTAAAACCTGACCACTACGCTAACTAGGAATAAAGTGCTCCGCTCTCGGCCACCCAGGGATCTGAACGCCCTATAAACCCACTCGGCGTAGGAAAGGGACGCCAGCCGCGGCCAATGTATGGAAGCACCCACCCTGTTGTAAACCTCTGCATTAAAGGGACACTGAAGGAGGAAGTGCTCCATGCTTTCCAGCACGTCGCAACACTCCTCACGAGGACAACCCCGATCATCGGAGTTCCTGTACTTCAAGTTGTCCCTTACATACAGTCTCCCGTGAAAGCAGCGCCAGGCCAAGTCCCAAAACTTCGTGGGGATCCGCTCTGAATTTAAAAGCTCGAGCCCCACCTCCAGATCCCGGCCTGGGCAATCCCTGAGGACCAGGGGCTTCTGGAAATGGGTCAACAGAACCCTTCTGTCAAGACATTGTCTCGACATGGTCCTGATTTCCCCTCATTTCCAGACCCCACCGGCGGATTACCTTCAGAACCGGGGTAGCGTAAGCCGGGAGATGTCCGTGAGGTGTACGGAGATCCTTCACTTGCCCTCCTGTCTCCCATTCCTGGAAGAAGGGCCGAAACCAACCCCTGCAGGAGAATACCCACGGAGGAGCCCTCTCTAGCCAGAGGTTGGAAATATTGGCTTTAAGAAAGGTGTTCACTAAGAACACTACTGGGTTGACCATACCCAACCCACCTAGTCTCCTCGTACGGTACGTGACCTCTCTCTTGATTAGGTTGAGCCTATTCCCCCATAACAGCTGGAAGAACAGGCTGTAAACCCGTGTCCAGAGAGGTTCTGGCAAGATGCACACACTGCCCAGGTAAATTAACAAGGGAAGCAGAAAGCCTTTAGCCAAGCCAATCCTTTCCCTCAGGTTAAAGACCAACCCTTCCACTGGTCCACCTTTTGGGCGGCAATCTTGAGTCTGCCCTCCCAATTTTGCTGGGGTAGTCCCCGGGGCCAAATTCGATGCCTAGAATTTTGGCGGCGGCCTGGGGCTCTGGAAGGGTGCCCGGGAGATCAAAACTAGGATCTCCCCCTCCCAGCCAGAGACTCTCACACTTTTCCCGGTTGATCATGGACCCGGATGCCTCCGAGTAACGCACGACCTCGGACATGACCCAATCCGCCTCCCCTCTCGAGGATACGAAAAGGGAAACATCGTCAGCGTACGCCACCACACTCAGGGGGCCCAGAGCCCGCCTGGTCCATCCCGACTCCCACCAACGGTCCACGATCTACCCTCCTCAGGAAGGGATCAATCGCGAACGCGTATAAAAGTGGGCTCAGAGGACAGCCCTGACGGACCCCAGAAGCCACCTCAAAAGGGCGCCCTGACCAACCGTTCACGAGCGGGAAAGTCTCAGCCCCTTGGTACAAAATCTCTAGCCAATTTACAAACCTCCCAGGCAGACCGTACCTTAAAAGGACAGACCAGAGGTACTCATGGTTAACCCGGTCAAAGGCTTTTGCTTGGTCTAATGACAGTAGATACCCCTTCCAGTGACCTGCCCTACCCTGTTCCACTGCCTCTCGGACACCGAGCACAGCACTAAAAGTGCTGCAGCCTGGAACAGAGCAGTGCTGGGCCTCCGAAAGGAGCCGGGGTGCAAACTTGACCAGCCGGTTAAACAACACCTTCGCCAGAACCTTCCGGTCCGTATTGAGAAGCGCTATGGGATGCCAATTCTCAATACGGGACGAGTCTTTACCCTTTGACAGAATAATCAGGCTGACCTCCTCATTGAACCAGGAAGAGTACCCGAGGAAAGACACTCATTAAACACCCCAGTCAAGACCTGTTATGTTTCGGTAGCTGAGGAGTGCAGGTAAAAAAGGCAATACACCAGAGCAGTTGGAATCTATGAGATTGCAGTACCCTGACTAACCACCACAACTAGAGGCAGCCGTGGAGCGTTCCTACGTTGGTCCTAGACGCCTCGTCACAGCCTGAGAAACTAACTACACCTAAAGATAGAAAGAGGAAAGCTATCTGCCCCGGAGCAGATCCCCAAAGAACATAGAAAGCCCCCAAACATGTAATGGCTGTTAGACAAGTAGAAATACTGACACAGACAGAAAATAGTATGAGCAAACGATGGGGCCCAAACTACCTAAATAGAAAAGGATAGGAAGGGCACTTACTGCAATCCCAAAAAACCCTGAAAAGCACCAACTCTACTAATTTCAAAATCACCTGAGATCACACGACCTCTACCACCTAAATTAGTTCTCTGGTGTAACAAAATCAAAACAGCAGCCACTGAAAAAACTGGAAAAAGCAAAAGTACAAACATCAGTGGCTGAACTAAACTGAGAGGGCAAAAGCCCCCAGAGGGGACCCTGAAGGCCCCCACAGAAGTGCAGGACAAAATGCAAAAATCAAGCACAAAAACAAAAAGAAGAAAATGTCTTATCTGTTAGCAGGAGATGCAGACACGACACAGCAGGCTACAAAGGAAACAGGACTCAAGGATTGAGACCAGAACAATTGATCACCGGCAACCCTGATGGGAAGGCGACTCCCTTATATAAGACCAGTCAGTAACACCTGATTCCCACTCCTCACAATCTTCACTGGACAGTCCAGTACCGCTTGTAACCACCAGAGGGAGCCTCTGCTCAGAACTCATTTCAAGTCCATTCACAACAGTACCCCCCCTTGAGGAGGGGTCACCGAACCCTCACTTGAGCAACCAGGTCGGTCAGGATGAGTTCTATGATACGCACGGATAAGTCTCCTAGCATGGATGTCTGAAGCAAACACCCAAGAATTGTCTTCCTGACCATAACCTCTCCACTTAACCAAATACTGGAGTTTCCGTCTAGAAAAACGAGAATTCAATATTTTCTCAACCACAAACTCCATATTGCCCTCAACCAGAACAGGGTCAGGAGGCAAAGCAGTAGGAACCACTGGCTCAACAAACCTCTTCAACAAGGACTTGTGGAACACGTTATGGATCTTAAATGTCCCTGGAAGAAGCAAACGAAAAGAAACAGGATTAAGAATCTCCATGATCTTATAAGGTCCAATGAACCTAGGCTTAAATTTAGGAGATGCCACTCTCATAGGAATATTTTTTGAGGACAACCAGACCAAGTCCCCCACTTTAAACCGAGGACCATCAGTCCTATGCCGGTTAGCAAACCGCTGGGCCCTCTCCTGAGAGAGGGACAACCTCTCCACTACCTGGTCCCAAATCTGTTGCATACGCTCCACAACAGAGTCAACACCCGGACAGACAGAAGCCTCCGTCTGTCCCGAAGAAAATCGAGGGTGAAACCCAGAATTACAGAAAAATGGAGACATCAAAGTGGCAGAGCTAGCCCTATTATTAAGAGCAAACTCAGCCAAAGGCAAAAAAGAAACCCAGTCATCCTGATCAGCAGACACAAAGCATCTTAGATAAGTCTCCAATGTCTGGTTTGTTCTCTCAGTTTGACCATTGGTTTGAGGATGAAACGCCGAGGAGAAAGACAATTGAACACCAAGTTTAGAACAAAAGGTCCTCCAAAATCTGGAAACAAACTGGACTCCTCTGTCAGACACAATGTTCTCAGGAATGCCGTGTAAACGAACCACGTGCTGAAGGAACAAAGGCACCAATTCAGAGGAGGAAGGCAACTTAGGTAATGGCACAAGATGTATCATCTTGGAAAACCTATCACAAATCACCCAGATGACGGTCATTCTCTGAGAAACAGGGAGGTCGGAAATGAAATCCATAGAGATATGGGTCCATGGTCTCTTGGGCACAGGCAATGGCATCAACAAACCACTAGAGCGAGAACAAGGCTTGGAGCGAGAGCAAGTCCCGCAGGACTGCACAAATTCCCTGACATCACGAGACAAGGTAGGCCACCAAAAGGACCGACTAACCAAGTCTCTGGTACCAAAAATTCCGGGATGCCCAGCCAACGCGGAACAATGAATCTCAGACATCACACTCTTTTTCCACTGGTCCGGGACAAACAATTTCCCAACAGGGCAGCGCTCGGGCCTATCCTCCTGACACCCCTCCAGAGCAAGTCTCAAATTGGGTGAGATGGCGGAAAGAACTGCACCCTCTTTCAAAATAACAGAAGGATCAGATAACTCAGGAGAGTCCGCAAGAAAACTCCTCGAGAGGGCATCCGCCTTAACATTCTTAGTGCCAGGAAGAAAGGAAACCACAAAATTAAAACGTGTGAAAAACAAGGCCCACCTGGCCTGTCTAGGATTGAGTCGCTTGGCAGATTCCAGATAAACCAGATTCTTATGGTCCGTAAGGACCACCACCTGATGTTTGGCTCCCTCCAGCCAATGTCTCCACTGTTCAAAAGCCCACTTCATGGCCAGTAACTCCCGATTACCCACGTCATAATTACGTTCAGTAGGAGAAAATTTTCGAAAGAAAAAGGCACAAGGGTTACTTTTAGAGGTCTCTGGATCTTTTTGGGACAAAACGGCACCTGCCCCAATTTCAGAGGCATAAACCTCCACCTGATATGGCAGAGAAACATCAGGCTGCCGTAGAACAGGAGCAGAAGTGAATCTCTGCTTAAGTTCCTGAAATGCAGAGACTGCCTCAGGAGGCCAATTCACCACATCAGAACCCTTTTTGGTCAAATCAGTTAATGGTTTAACAATAACCGAGAAATTACCAATAAATTTACGATAAAAATTGGCAAAACCCAAAAATCTTTGAAGAGCCTTTAATGAAGTAGGTTGGACCCAATCACAGATGGCCTGAACCTTGACCGGGTCCATTTCAATAACAGATGGGGACACATTGAATCCCAGAAATGAGATCCTCTGTACGTCAAAAAGACACTTTGATCCCTTCACATACAGAGCATTCTCTCTCAAAATCTGGAATACAGTTCGAACATGTTTCACATGAGAGTCCCAGTCATTAGAAAAAATCAAGATATCATCCAAATAAACAATCAGAAATGTATCCACAAAATCCCTGAAAATGTCATTCATGAAGGACTGGAAGACAGAAGGAGCATTAGTGAGCCCAAAGGGCATCACAAGGTACTCAAAATGCCCCTCAGGGGTATTGAATGCCGTCTTCCATTCATCCCCGTGCTTAATGGGAATAAGGTTATATGCCCCCCTGAGGTCAAGCTTGGTAAACCAAGTAGCGTTTTTCACCCTGGAAAACAGGTCAGAAAGCAAGGGTAACGGGTATTGATATTTTACAGTAATATTGTTCAAAAGACGATAATCAATACACGGCCTTAATGAACCATCCTTTTTGGCCACAAAGAAAAAACCGGCACCTAAGGGTGAAGAGGATGGTCTGATATGACCCTTCTCCAATGATTCCTTGATATAAGACCGCATAGCGTCATGTTCAGGTACAGACAAGTTAAAAAGGCGACCTTTAGGGAATTTACTACCAGGCACTAATTCAATAGCGCAGTCATAGCTCCTATGGGGAGGCAAGGATGCAGATTTACTTTCGCTAAACACATCAGAAAAATCAATCAAAAAGTCAGGAACATCCTGAGCCTGGGGGGAGGCAGAAAAAACAGGAGTGTTGGTATTAACACATTGGCAGCCCCAACTGGTTACAGCCACAGATTTCCAATCCAAAACAGGATTATGAGACTGCAACCAAGGGAAGCCCAGTACGATAATATCATGCAGATTATACAGAACCAAAAATTTACAGCACTCCTGATGATCAGGTTCAACCCTCATTATCACCTGAGTAGAGAACTGAGGTTTATTCTCAGCCAAAGGGGTAGAATCGATTCCCAGTAGGGGAATAGACTTCTGTAGGGGTATCAAGGGAAACCCACAACGTTTAGCAAAATCATAATAAATCAGGTTAATAGCTGCTCCAGAATCAACGAAAGCCTGAGCAGAAAATGAGGACAGAGAGCATATCAGAGTGTGTTAAAAATGCTTAATTTCATATATTTTTCAAGGACTTGTTACCAGATGCGATACTTTAAAGAAAATGTCACGTTTCTTATAAAAAAAATGTAGTGGTTTATTGGACTGTCCATCAAAAAAACATCATTACAGGAAAACATAAAATGAGTGAAATAGTTACGAAAAGATTGTCCATTTGTCCATAGCAAAACTTGTACACATCTTTCCTTGGTGTCCTGAATGGTAAAAATGACATTCTGTCTCTGTCAGGAGCGTCTTAGAGAAACAACACGTGGTTACATGGCAGCTGGCTGTTCATTCATCATAGTCCTTGTCCCATGTGTCTGTGAAGTGAGAGAGCGAGCAAGAGAGCCCTCCCTTCATGTAACCATTATATATACGTCCCTTAGATCACGTGGTCTCTGTATATGGAGATGCCACTTTACCATACAGAAATAGCATCTGTAATGTCAGCGAACGTTAATGTGCTTGGTACAGAATTGAGTGTATAAAGAATAAATCCTTAACCAATAATTAATATTTAACAATTCCCCCTTTTGAGGGTGATAGACATTAATTGGAACCCTCAAAGTAGAGAAGTTCATCTTTAGGATAATCAGATCTTCTTTCTTCTTTTCTTCTTCTTTGGCAAAATAATTTAATTTCAATAATAATAATAATATCAGATTATTGTTATATGCACTCAATAACATAATTATGTGAATTCATGTTATGGTAAGCCGTGACCAATATTCATATAAAATATATATATTATACTTTCCTAAACCTAAATTGAAGCATCTCGGGTCCAGTCATCATCATCTGATGTCATCTGGTCTTCATCTTGACATCTTGTTCTTGATTCTTATAAAACACAGTCTTTATACGATAATTCCTTTGAAATAACATGTAGATATTGTGGAGGCCGTGTGTCATGTGTCAATCAAAGTCCATAAATTCAAATGTTGATAAGAAAACAAAGTCCATTGATGAAATGAAGCTTTAATATCTGAGCAGTGTCACCTTTAACCCCTTCCCGACCCATGACGCCACGTAGGCGTCATGAAAACCTGTGCCAATCCGACCCATGACGCCTATGTGGCGTCATGAAAGGATCTCGTCCCTGCGGGCCGGGAGACCGGGGTCACTCAAAGGTCACCCGACCCGCAGTTACAGGACCCTTTGTGCTTCACCACAGGGGGGTTGGCTTAACCCCCCCGTGGCCACGATCGCTCTGATTGGCTGTTAAAAGTGAAACAGCCAATCAGAACAATGTGTAATATTTCACCAATTTAATTGGTGAAATATTACAATCCAGCCATGGCCGATGCTGCAATAGCATCGGCCATTGCTGGAGACCGAGCCCTGACCCCCCCCCACACCGAGTCACGGCGGTGATCGGCCGCCGCCACCGAAAGATGGCAGCGATCGGTCACCGCCGTTACTTACAGCTCCCCTCCTCTTTTGGTCCACTGCCCCCACTTCCTATCCCCCCCCCAGCCTTCCGACCCCCCTACTCACCTCTCCCGATCCACCGATGTCCCACGATCGGGCCCGGCGTCCGCCCGGGCCTCTTCATGGGCGCCGCCATATTGGAAAATGGCGGGCGCATGCGTAGTGCGCCCGCCGGCCGGCGCATGCGCAGTGCGCCCCCCAGTGTTCAAAAATTTATTTTGATCACTGTGATAAACTGTCACAGTGATCAAAATAAAAAAAAGTAAATGAACCCCCCCTTTATCATAGGTAGGGACAAATAAAAAAAATAAAGAATTTTTTTTTTTTTTTCCTAGCGGATTTTGCTGCTGATCCGCAGCTGATTTTGCTGCGGATCCGCGGCGGATATCGCTGCTGATCCGCGGCGGATTTCGCTGCTGATCCGCGGCGGATTTCGCTGCTGATCCGCGGGGGATTTCGCTGCTGATCCGCGGCGGACTTCGCTGCTGATCCGCGGCGGACATCGCTGCTGATCTGCGGCGGATTTCGCTACGGATCCGCTGCGGATTTCGCTGCTGATCGGCGGCGGATTTCGCTGCTGTTCCGCGGCGGATTTCGCTGCTGATCGGCGGCGGATTTCGCTGCTGATCCGCGGCGGATTTCGCTGCTGATCGGCAGCGGATTTCGCTGCTGATCCGCAGCGGATTTCGCTGCTGATCGGCAGCGGATTTCGCTGCTGATCGGCGGCGGATTTCGCTGCTGATCGGCGGCGGATTTCGCTGCTGATCGGCGGCGGATTTCGCTGCTGATCGGCGGCGGATTTCGCTGCTGATCCGCGGCGGATTTCGCTGCGGATCCGCGACTGATTTTGCTGCGGATCCGCGACTGATTTCGCTGCGGATCCGCGACTGATTTCGCTGCTGATCCGCGGCGGATTTCGCTGCTGATCGGCGGCGGATTTCGCTGCTGATCCGCGGCGGATTTCGCTGCGGATCCGCGACTGATTTCGCTGCAGTTCCGCGACTGATTTCGCTGCGGATCCGCGGCAGATTTCGCTGCTGATCCGCGGCGGATTTCGCTGCTGATCCGCGGCGGATTTCGCTGCGGATCCGCGGCTGATTTCGCTGCTGATCCGCGGCGGATTTCGCTGCTGATCCGCGGCGGATTTCGCTGCTGATCCGCGGCGGATTTCGCTGCTGATCCGCGGCGGATTTCGCTGCTGATCCGCGACTGATTTTGCTGCTGATCCGCGGCTGATTATCTGCTGATTCATCTGCGCTAGCGGGTATAGCATAACGCGATCGCGTTATGCTATACCGTTACCAGCCGGTCAACGCTACGTGTTGAACGGGCTGGTAAAACGCAATATGAACCCAGCCTTAGGGTTAGAACTAGGGTTAGGGTTAGCATTAGGGCTAAGGTTAGAATTACGGTTAGGGTTGGAATTTGGGTTAGGGTTGGAATTAGGGTTAGGCTTGTAGTTAGGTTTATGGTTAGAGTTGGGATTAGGGGTGTGTTGGGGTTAGGGTTATGATTAGGGTTTGTATTAGGGTTAGGTGTGTGTAGACGTTAGGGGTGTGTTGGGGTTAGGGTTGGAGTTAGAATTGAGGGGTTTCCACTATTTAGGCACATCAGGGGGTCTCCATACGCGACATGGCGCCACCATTGATTCCTGCAAATTTTGCGTTCAAAAAGTCAAACAGTGCTCCCTTTATTCCAAGCCCCGACGTATGCCCAAACAGTGGTTTATCCCCACATATGAGGTATCAGCGTACTCGGGAAAAATTGCACAACAACTTTGGGGGTTCTAATTTCTCCTGTTAACATTGGGAAAAAAAATTGGGGACTAAAAATTATTTTTGTGGAAAAAAAATGATTTTATATTTTCACGGCTCTGCGTTATAAACTTCTGTGAAGGACTTGGAGATTCAAAGTGCTCACCACACATCTAGAGGAGTTCCTTGGGGGATCTAGTTTCCAAAATGGGGTCACTTGTGGGGAGTTTCTACTGTTTAGGCACATCAGTGACTCTGCAAACGTAACATGACGCCCGATGACCATTCCATCAAGTGGGCATTTCAAAAGGTCACTACTTCCCATCCGAGCCCCGACGTGTGCCCATACAGTAGTTTTCTCCCACATATGGGATATCAGCATACTCAGGACAAATTGGACAACAACTTTTTGGGTCTAATTTCTTATGTTACCCTTGCGAAAATAAAAAAATTGGGGACTAAAAGATCCTGATTGTGGAAAAAATATGATTTTTTTATTTTCATGCCCGGGCGTTATAAACTTCTGTGTAGCCCTTGGGGGTTCAAAGTGCTCACCACACATCTAAATAAGTTCTTTGCGGTGTCTAGTTTCCAAAATGGGGTCACTTGTGGGGAGTTTCTACTGTTTAGGCGCATCAGGGGCTCTGCAAACGTAACAAGATGCCCGCAGACCATTCCATCAAGTTGGCATTTCAAAGCGTCACTACATCCCTTCCGAGCCCTGACGTGTGCCCAAACAGTGGTTCCCCCCCACATATGGGGTACTAGCGTACTCAGGACAAACTGGACAACAACTTTCGGGGTCCAATTTCTCCTGTAACCATTGTGAAAATAAAAAATAGTGGGCTAAAAAATCATTTTTTGAGAAAAAAAAAAGATATTTTATTTTCACGGCTCTGCGTTATAAACTTCTGTAAAGCACCTGGGGGGTTCAAAGTGCTCACTATGCATCTAGATAAGTTCCTTAGGGCGTCTAGTTTCCAAAATGGGGTCACTTGTGGGGGAGCTCCAATGTTTAGGCACACAGGAACTCTCCAAATGCGACATGGCAACCGCTAAATATTCCAGCATATTTTCTATTCAAAAAGTCAAATGGCGCTCCTTCCCTTCTGAGCCCTGCCGTGCGCCCAAACAGTGGTTTATGATCACAAATGAGGTATCTGTGTACTCAGGAGAAATTACCCAACAAATTTTAGAATCCAATTTATACTGTTGCCCATGTGAAAATGAAAAAAACTGAGGCTAAAAAAAAATTTTTGTGAAAAAAAAGTACTTTCTTTTTTTACGGATCAATTTGTGAAGCACCTGGGGGTTCAAAGTGCTCACTATGCATCTAGATAAGTTCCTTAGGGGTCTAGTTTCCAAAATGGGGTCACTTGTGGGGGAGCTCCAATGTTTAGGCACACAGGGACTCTCCAAATGCGACATGGCAACCGCTAAATATTCCAGCATATTTTCCATTCAAAAAGTCAAATGGCGCTGCTTCCCTTCTGAGCCCTGCCATGCGCCCAAACAGTGGTTTATGACCACATATGAGGTATCTGTGTACTCAGGAGAAATTGCCCAACAAATTTTAGGATCCAATTTATACTGTTGCCCATGTGAAAATGAAAAAACTGAGGCTAAAAGAAAATTTTTGTGAAAAAAAAGTACTTTCTTTTTTTTACAGATCAATTTGTGAAGCACCTGGGGGTTCAAAATGATCACTATGCATCTAGATAAGTTCCTTAGGCGGTCTAGTTTCCAAAATGGGGTCACTTGTGGGGGAGCTCCAATGTTTAGGCACACAGGGACTCTCCAAATGCGACATGGCAACCGCTAAATATTCCAGCATATTTTCCATTCAAAAAGCCAAATGGCGCTGCTTCCCTTCTGAGCCCTGCCATGCGCCCAAACAGTGGTTTATGACCACATATGAGGTATCTGTGTACTCAGGAGAAATTGCCCAACAAATTTTAGGATCCAATTTATACTGTTGCCCATGTGAAAATGAAAAAACTGAGGCTAAAAGAAAATTTTTGTGAAAAAAAAGTACTTTCTTTTTTTACAGATCAATTTGTGAAGCACCTGGGGGTTCAAAATGATCACTATGCATCTAGATAAGTTCCTTAGGGGGTCTAGTTTCCAAAATGGGGTCACTTGTGGGGGAGCTCCAATGTTTAGGCACACAGGGACTCTCCAAATGTGACATGGCAACCGCTAAATATTCCAGCATATTTTCCATTCAAAAAGTCAAATGGCGCTCCTTCCCTTCTGAGCCCTGCCGTGCGCCCATACAGTGGTTTATGACCACATATGAGTATCTGTGTACTCAGGAGAAATTGCCCAACAAATTTTAGGATCCATTTTATCCTGATGCCCATGTAAAAATGAAAAAATTGATGCTAAAAGAAAATTTTTGTTGGAAAAATTAAAATGTCCATTTTTTCCTTCCACGTTGCTTTAGTTCCTGTGAAGCACCTGAAGGGTTAATAATCTTCTTGAATGTAGTTTTGAGTAGCTTGAGGGGTGCAGTTTTTATAAAGGTGTCACTTTTGGGTATTTTCTGCCATATAGACCCCTCAAAGTGACTTCAAATGTGAGGTGGTCCCTAAAAAAAATGGTTTTGTAAATTTTGCTGTAAAAATGAGAAATCGCTGGTCAACTTTTAACCCTTATAACTTCCTAACAAAAAAAATGTTGTTCCCAAAATTGTGCTGATGTAAAGTAGACATGTGGGAAATGTTATTTATTAACTATTTTGTGTCACATAACTCTCTAGTTTAACAGAATAAAAATTAAAAATTTGAAAATTACAAAATTTTCAAAATTTTCGCCAAATTTCCATTTTTTTCACAAATAAACGCAAAAATTATCGACTTAAATTTACCACTAACATGAAGCCCAATATGTCACGAAAAAACAATCTCAGAATCGCTAGGATCCGTTGAAGCGTTCCTGAGTTATTACCTCATAAAGGGACACTGGTCAGAATTGCAAAAAATGGCAAGGTCTTTAAGGTCAAAATAGGCTGGGTCTTGAAGGGGTTAAAGACCTGGACTTACATTGGCTCGCCTTGGATATTTCTGGAATCCTCCATGCCATGCGCAATGGTCTTGGAACAGGTGTGAAGTCTTTAGTCAGCAAAGCAAGGGTTAAAATGACTCTTCCTTGCTAAAGATAGCACCATAACCAGTCCTTAGACCTAATGCACAGGACTCATGTCAGGGTTGTAGTTTCCTGACAACTTATTGTTCACCAGCTTTCATTGAAGCTTCATAGGTGATAGGAAACCACTGGAACGTGATAAAAGCGTGATAACACAGTTCATATTAGCATCATAGGATCATCGTCCTCTGCCATTGTGTCTGTCAGTTTAGATACTGCGATGGTGGTTGTCAGTGGTGAATACTGCAGTTGTTGTCAGTGATGAAATGAATTGTAATTGACACAGTCTATTATTACTCAGACATCATATAGCCTTTTTACCTTCTGGAACTTCGGCTTTTTCTTCTTGCAACTTTTTAAATTCACTTGAATTTAGAAATATGAAAAGTCTTTATTAATGTAATTCCAATATCTTGCTTGAAGTCTTCATTCCCTATTCTATACCAAATCTGGTAATTTTCCTAACCTATAATATCACAGCGTACCATAGCAATCAGTAATATCCATAGAATTATTATCAGAATAGTAATATGGAATTCATGTTTGTGTAGTAAAACAATAATAAATGATAATGCATTATTAACCATATTCTTCATGAGATAGAACATTTTTATATCATTGGTGTAATTACCTTTTCAACCCATAGGTGTCAGTGTGTTTTTTTTATGTAACAAGTGTTTCCATCTTTATTACTAAAACTTTATTAATGGAATATATTTATTAGACCAATAATAGGTAAGAATGTATAGCCATGAACCAAAATGTGAATATGAGTGAATGAATGAATGAATGAATTATTGTATTTACTCAGAATTAAAACATTTTCTTCTAATGAACCGATATCTTTACTATATTTAATGAAGCAATATTCTTGTACTAGACATTACTTTATTAAATATTGATGTTTCTTGATTGAGATAAAAATAAAAATTAAGAATCAAAAATAGAGATAAAGGAAGAATAAAAATTAAAAAATGAAAAATAAGAATAAAAACAAAAATAAGAATAAAAATAAAAATAAGGCCTTTATATGTTTATGACAAATGCTGAGTAGTTATGTTCTCAGTAACACATACCCTTAATATTTCCATTATTTGGATGATTTCATATTTGTCATGACCTTGTGTCACCAAAATTTTCATATTATGCAACTTTGCATGTAATCCCCTTCTTAGTGTAAAGAAATGACTCTTTATAATACTTAATGTTATTATCTCTAGTAGTTATACCATTGTACCTTTCTATATTCTTTAAAATGTTTGAAAAAGACGTATTGATGAAATGTGATGATGTATTCAGGATCAAAACACATTTCCCCCTTAATACCGGAAAAAAAATATTATTTTATGAAATAATTGATTTATCAAAACCAAAATGAAAAAAAATAATTGTTTTATAAATTATTTATGTAACTTCTGTTTTAGCTTTATACCATATATTTGTCTGAAGATGTGTACCATCTATGTAACCATTAAAAATAAAAATAACATTGAATATCATAAAATTATCTTTTGGGAAAAAGGAAAAAAAAAAATCTAAATGTAAATTTTCTTGATAAACCATTTTGATGTGTGATTCCACTTATCTACTATTAACTAAAAAAACAATAATTACTAAAGGAATATATGTTGAGTAGATAATATTCATTATGTATCTTAATATTCTAATTGAACTGATTTGTATTATTTCTCATAAAAACAAGTTGTTGTTTTCTCGCATACCATGAATTATGATACTTCTTTCATACATCACACGTACATTTTCTCTTAGCAGCTGCTCATACACGCATCTGTCATCTGTCACTCAGACTGTGACACGGATAAGTTCACACCACAAGTTCCTCATACAAAAAGGTAGGAATATTAACCCAAATAATTGTATCTTAATTATCAATGCGCATTGTAAACTACTAAATTTAATATTTTAATATTTCTTTGAATATTCCCCAAATACACATAACAAACTTTGTGAACCATTCTATAGATAAAAGGACTCATAAGAAAATTTGGTTATGAGCTGTTTCTATTTTTGGTGCAAGGTTTGCAACTGAAATTGAACCCTAGAACTTAAGAGGCCTAAAGAAAAATTCTTTGACTTGCAAAGGCTGAGCTCACTGAAGCTATAAAGACTTTAAGTTGCAACCACTGAAATAGGGGTATATGGTAATTGCCTTATTATTAGAACAGTTTGAATGTCACATGTGTGACTGTCATGCAGTAAGAACATATTGCCATGCAAATAAATAACTTCAAAATGTTAGCAACACACAAAAACTAAATTTAGATTCAGTTAGTTATATATTATTTCCTTTTAAGTGTTAAATATATAAAAACATTCGGTTATTACAAATTCCTGTGTAAATAAAAGAATAAATCCATGTAAGAGAATTTTTCCCGATTAAATCCTACTTTGAAGTGAAAATTCTAAGGAACAATAAGAGATAATGTTAATATCATATACAGAAACAAAACAATTGCAATGTCTTATACATATATATGTATTGGATTCAATGTAATTCTAAATATTACTGTAGTATATTTTAATTATATCACTATAGATATAGATATACAGTTATACAATCTCTACTTATACAAATATACTATATACTGTATGAATATATATATATCTACAAAAACTGTGAACTACAGAATTATATTTATAAAATAATTACAAATAACTGAATAATATATTGTATAATACTTTTACACAACATATAATTTCATTTTCAGTCAATTCCTAAACCAAATCTTATTTCTTTGTCAAAGATGTCCTGAAAAGCTCTTTTTATCATTCCTTTTTTTAATGATTGTTTGAGCAGCTCCGATAATGAGCTGTAAATTGAAGACTTAGATAAGTCATTTTGAGACATCACCTGTTCCTGTCTTTCAGTGTCCGCCATTTGTCTCTTTACAGAGAGGTCTGAACTTTGAATTATTAACTCTTTCTGCAAAGCGGACTCTTGGATTTTTTTATAGGGCTTATAACTAATATGTAATTTCCTCCGTATGTCATAGATTTGATTCCGGGGATGACTCAGTTTAGGAGATTTTGACCCTGGCTTTTGAAAAGATCTTACTCTGTCTGTTTGATTTATTTTCCATTCACGATTCTCATGTTTTCTAGCAAAATCAAGGAATTGCGCACATTCAAATAAAGTATCTTTTTGTGACGCAAAAACACGAGATACAGAATTTAGGAATCCAAATTTGTCCACAAAATACTTTATCATTGATTGTGTTTTTACATTGGTAATTAGAGTTTTGTACAACCTTTCAAATATGGACATGAATGTAAAAGTACATTCTTTCCGACCAATCCTTAATTTTTGAAGAATCTCAATATCTGGACAATTTTCATTTAATGCACAGAAAATCAGAATTTTCAATCTGTCTTTATCATCTAGATCTCCATGTAAGTTATCACAAGTCAACTTCAATGTTAAGCGTCTGGAAAAGGTTGCAGGAAGCCACAATTTAAATAATTGATTTTTCTCGTCATTGCTTAACCCCTTAAGGACAGAGCCATTTTGCAGCTTAATGACCGGGCCAATTTTTACAATTCTGACCACTGTCACTTTATGAGGTTATAACTCTGGAACGCTTTAACGAATCCCGCTGATTCTGAGATTGTTTTTTCGTGACATATTGTACTTCACGTTAGTGGTAAAATTTCTTTGATATGACTTGTGTTTATTTATGAAAAAAAACGGAAATATGGCGAAAATTTTGAAAATTTAACAATTTTCAAACTTTAAATTTTTATGCCCTTAAATCAGAGAGATATGTCACACAAATTTCTTAATAAATAACATTTCCCACATGTCTGCTTTACATCAGCACAATTTTGGGACCAAAATTTTTTTTTGTTACGAAGTTATAAGGGTTAAAAGTTGACCAGCGATTTCTCATTTTTACAACACCATTTTTTTTTAGGGACCACATCACATTTGAAGTCACTTTGAGGGTCTATATGATAGAAAATACCCAAAAGTGACACCATTCTAAAAACTGCACCCCTCAAGGTGCTCAAAACCACATTCAAGAAGTTTATTAACCCTTCAAGTGCTTCACAGGAGCTGAAGCAATGTGGAAGGAAAAAATTGACATTTAACTTTTTTTGCAAAAGCTTTACTTCGGAACCAAGTTTTTTATTTTCACAAGTGTTAAAAGAAAAAATGAACTACAAAATTTGTTGTGCAATTTCTTCTGAATACTTCGATACCCCATATGTGGGGGTAAACCACTTTTTGGGCGCGTGGCAGAGGTCGCAAGGGAAGGAGCGCCGTTTGACTTTTTCAACGCAGAATTGGCTGAATGCCATGTCGCGTTTAGAGAGCCCCTGATGTGCCTAAACAGTGGAAACACCCCACAAGTGACCCCATTTTGGATACAAGACCCCTTAAGGAACTTATCTAGATGTGTGGTGAGAACTTTGAACCTCCAAGTGCTTCACACAAGTTTATAACCTAGAGCCGTGAAAAAAAAAAAAAAAATTTTTCCACAAAAATGATCTTTTCACCCCAATTTTTAATTTCCCAAGGGTAATAAGACCGCAAAAGTTTTTGTGCAATTTGTCCTGAGCATGCTGATACCCCATATGTGGGGGTAAACCACTTTTTGGGCGCACGGCAGAGGTCGCAAGGGAAGGAGCGCTGTTTGACTTTTTCAACGCAGAATTGGCTGGATGCCATGTCGCGTTTAGAGAGCCCCTGATGTGCCTAAACAGTGGAAACCCCCAACAAGTGACCCCATTTTGGAAACTAGACCCCCTAAGGAACTTATCTAGATGTGTGGTGAGCACTTTGAACCTCCAAGTGATTCACACAAGTTTATAACGTAGAGCCGTGAAAATAAAAAATCATATTTTTTCCACAAAAATGATCTTTTCACCCCAATTTTTATTTTCCCAAGGGTAACAAGACCCCAAAAGTTTTTGTGCAATTTGTCCTGAGCATGCCGATACCCCATATGTTGGGGTAAACCACTTTTTGGGCGCACGGCAGAGGTCGCAAGGGAAGGAGCTCCGTTTGACTTTTTCAACGCGGAATTGGCTGGACGCCATGTCGCATTTGTAGAGGCCCTGATGTGTCTAAACAGTGGAAACCCCCACAAGTGACCCCATTTTGGAAACTAGACCCCCTAAGGAACTTATCTAGATGTGTGGTGAGCACTTTGAAGCCCCAAGTGCTTCACAGAAGTTTATAACGCCCGGGCGTGAAAATAAAAAATCATATTTTTTTCCACAAACCTGATCGTTTAGTCCCCAATTTTTTATTTTCACAAGGGTAACAGGAGAAATTGGACAACAAAAGTTGTTGTACAATTTGTCCTGAGTATGCTGATACCCCATATATGGGGGGGGACCACTGTTTGGGCGCACGGCAGGGCTTGGAATGGAAGCAGCACCGTTTGACTTTTTCAAACCAAAATTGGCTGGAATTGAGATTGGACACCATGTCGCGTTTGGAGAGCCCCTGATGCGCCTAAACAGTGGAAACCCCCCACAAGTAACACCATTTTGGAAACTAGACCACCTATGGAACTTATCTAGATCCGCTGTGAGCACTTTGAACCCCCAAGTGTTTCACAAAAGTTTATAATGCCTGGGTGTGAAAAAAAAACAAAAACAATTTTCCACAAAAATGATTTTTTAGTCCCAAATTTTTGATTTTTCACAAGGAAATTGGACCCCAAAAGTTGTTGTCCAATTTGTCCTGAGTACGCTGATACCAAATATGTGGGGGGGGGAAACTGTTTTGGCGCACAGCAGGGCTTGGAAAGGAAGTAATAACGTTTTGGAATGCAGACGTTGGTGGGGGTCATGTTCCGTTTGCAGTGCCCCAGATGAGCCTAAACAGTGGAAAACCCCCACAAGTGACCCCATTTTGGAAACTAGACCCCATAAGGAACTTATCTAGATCTGTGGTGAGCACTTTGAACCTCCAAGTGTTTCACAAAAGTTTATAATGCCTGGGTGTGAAAAAAAAAAAATCAATTTTCCACAAAAATGATTTTTTAGTCCCAAATTTTTGATTTTTCACAAGGAAATTGGACCCCAAAAGTTGTTGTCCAATTTGTCCTGAGTACGCTGATACCAAATATGTGGGGGGGGAACTGTTTTGGCGCACAGCAGGGCTTGGAAAGGAAGTAATAACGTTTTGGAATGCAGACGTTGGTGGGGGTCATGTTCCGTTTGCAGTGCCCCAGATGAGCCTAAACAGTGGAAACCCCCCACAAGTGACCCCATTTTGGAAACTAGACCCCTTAAGGAGCTTATCTAGATGTGTGGTGAGCACTTTGAACCCCCTAGTGCTTCACAGAAATTTATAAACGCAGAGACGTGAAAATGAAAAATCATTTTTTTTCTCAAAAATGATTTTTTTAGCCAGCTATTTTTTATTTTCCCAAGGGTAATCGGAGAAATTAGAACCCCAAAATTGGTGTGCAATTTGTCCTGAGTACGCTGATACCCCATATGTTGGGGTAAACCACTGTTTGGGCGCACGGCAGGGCTCGGAAGGGAGGGAGCGCCATTTGACTTTTTGAACGCCACATCGTGTTTGGAGACCCCCTGATGTGCCTAAATAGTGGAAATCCCTCAATTCTAGCTCCAACCCTAATCCCAACACACCCCTAACCCTAATCCCAACCCTAATCCCAACCCTAATTCCAACCCTAATTGTAACCCTAACCTTAATTATAACCTTAATTATAACCCTAACCCTAATTGTAACCCTAACCCTAATTCTAACCCTAATTATAACCCTAACCCTAAGGCTAGGTTCATTTTGCGTTTTACCAGCCCGTTCAACACATAGCGTTTACGGGCTGGTAATGGTATAGCATAACGCGATCGCATTATGCTATACCCGCTAGCGCAGAGGAATCAGCAGATGATTCATCTGCGCTAGCGGTGACGGAGCCCAAACGCTGCAGCCCGCGTCCGAGGCTCCGTCACTGAATGATGGCACGTCGCAAACGCATGCCGCTTTACGGCATGCGTCGCGATGCGCCCTCAAATGGGGGTGAATGGCAGCATTAACGGACTGCGTTACACCGCGTTATACCGCGGTGTAACGCAGTCCGTCTAACGGACTGCCATAACGCAGTATGAACCCAGCCTAACCCTAACGCTAATTATAACCCTTACCCTAAGGCTGCTTTCACACTTCCAGCGGGCGCCTGTCGGCGCCCCCGGCATTTTGCCGCAGCCCGCATCAGAAAACCTGATGCGCCGCCGGCGGCCGCATGCGGTTTTTTACCGGATGGTTTCTGATGCCCGGAGACATCAGAAACCATCCGGCAAAAACAAAAAACGTTACATGCAGCGTTTTGTCCGGCCGCCGCAATGTACATTTGCGCCGCATCCGGACAAAACCGCATGCAACGCATTGACATGCGGCGCCATCCGGCGCTAATGCAAGTCAATGCAAAAAGACGCATGCGGCGTATCAGATTTTCTGATGCGGCGCTGCGGCTAAATGCCGGGGGCGCCGTCAGGCGCACACCGGATGTGTGAAACCAGCCTAATGCTAACCCTAACCCTAATTATAACCTTAACCCTAATTATAACCCTAACCCTAATTATAACCCTAACCCTAACAGAAAAATGAAAATAAATATAATTTCTACTTTTTATTATATGTCCCTAACTAAGGGGGTGATAAATGGGGGGGTTATGTACTGTTTTTTTTATTTTGATCACTGTGATAGTTTATCACAGTGATCAAAATGTACTTTTATGAGAATGAATGAAAAAAAATTTGAATCTGCCGCCAAAGCAGATCGGCGGGCGCACTGCGCATGCGCCCGCCATTTTTGTTTTGCAGGGAGAAGAAGCCGGGATCCTGGGGCCTGCGGGAGGACGGAGGACACCGGTAAGTATACGGGGGGCGATCGGGGGACCGGGGGACCTTCATCTTCTCCCCTCTGATGTGCGATCACATCAGAGGGGAGAGAAATCATTTTTTTTTTTTTTTTTTTTTTGCGATCGCGGCTATGCTTGCATAGCCGCGATCGCAACACCGGGATCGGTGAATACCGACCCGGAACATGTTCTCTGGGGTCTCGGCTACCCCCGGTAGCCGAGACCCCAGAGAATATTTGCACATCCCCCCACCAGCACAGCGGCACATAGCGGCGGGCGCACTGGGCATGCGCCCGCCATTGTCTTAACGGCGCCGGCACCGGGGGACACCGGAGGGTCCGGGGGCCACATGGATCTTATTGGGGGCCACATGGGGGTCCTGGGGACCCTTTTTCTCTGTCCTCTGATGTCCGATGACATCAGAGGACAGAGAAATTAAATGGCACAACTTTTTTTTTTTTTTTGTTGCGGTCGCCGTTATAGGGTTAATAACGGCGATCGCAACATCGGTGTCGGTAAAAACCGACCCGATTCATGTTCTCTGGGGTCTCGGCTACCCCCGGTAGCCGAGACCCCGGAGAAAATGCGCCTCTGGGGGGCGCTATTCACTTTTTCCACAGCGCCGTTAATTAACGGCGCTGTGGTTTAAGTACCCTTAATGACTGCCGTTAAAAGGCGTATCGGCGGTCGTTAAGGGGTTAAATCAAGCTTGTCAACAAAGCTTTCGAAGATTTCAGAATTTCTGCATACATGGATTTTGTTATCATATGCAGGAATGATTTTGCATAATTTTAACAAATTTTTCCTAACTTTGATTTGGAGTTGGGCCTGTGAATTGTCTTCTATTTTTGGTGGCCATTGAACATCCGTCCCTCGTACGTCATCTGCATCAGTTCTGAAGTCTCCTCCCATGTTCCCTCCTACATCAGTTCTCAAGTCTCCTCCCATGTTCCCTCCTACATCAGTTCTGAAATCTCCTCCCACATTTCCACCATCTTTTTTTACGTCATCAGAGACAAGGTCACCTTGAGTAGCCATTACAGACACATGTCCCACATCTTGCTCAATTTCCTCTTTACAGTCAATCTCGGGAACATCACTAGTATCTTCTGACACTATTTCTACACAGTCATCTTTAGATTTCTCTAATACAAACTTGTGAAATACATGAACCAACTGTAAAATATTTTTCAATTTCTCTCTTTCTCTATTAAAGGACACCAGCTTAGATTCTAGCTTTAGATTTTCCATTTTCACATTCTGCATATAAGCTGAGCCATAAAACTTCTAAATTAGACTGATCTACAGACATAAATTTCAGTCTACTTTGCTTAGAAAAAGAAGTAATAACATCCATATTTCTTACCTTAAAATATCTCAGCTTGTAGCTCCTTTCTTGGACAATGCTCTTGTCATCAGCACGTCTGATTCCTGTAGTCAACTCTTAGTCCTCATTCATAGGTTCTTTTCTTGATCCTGAAATATCGTAGTGTGATTTCTTTGACGACTTGCACATCTGACGTCTTTTGCTTCTATTCCTCCCTTTGCAAGTTTTCAGAAATTCACACTCTAAAAATCAAGTGTGACTGGCTGGCTCTCCAAAATGTTAAAAATGCTTAATTTCATATATTTTTCAAGGACTTGTTACCAGATGCGATACTTTAAAGAAAATGTCACGTTTCTTATAAAAAAAATGTAGTGGTTTATTGGACTGTCCATCAAAAAAACATCATTACAGGAAAACATAAAATGAGTGAAATAGTTACGAAAAGATTGTCCATTTGTCCATAGCAAAACTTGTACACATCTTTCCTTGGTGTCCTGAATGGTAAAAATGACATTCTGTCTCTGTCAGGAGCGTCTTAGAGAAACAACACGTGGTTACATGGCAGCTGGCTGTTCATTCATCATAGTCCTTGTCCCATGTGTCTGTGAAGTGAGAGAGCGAGCAAGAGAGCCCTCCCTTCATGTAACCATTATATATACGTCCCTTAGATCACGTGGTCTCTGTATATGGAGATGCCACTTTACCATACAGAAATAGCATCTGTAATGTCAGCGAACGTTAATGTGCTTGGTACAGAATTGAGTGTATAAAGAATAAATCCTTAACCAATAATTAATATTTAACAATTCCCCCTTTTGAGGGTGATAGACATTAATTGGAACCCTCAAAGTAGAGAAGTTCATCTTTAGGATAATCAGATCTTCTTTCTTCTTTTCTTCTTCTTTGGCAAAATAATTTAATTTCAATAATAATAATAATAATATCAGATTATTGTTATATGCACTCAATAACATAATTATGTGAATTCATGTTATGGTAAGCCGTGACCAATATTCATATAAAATATATATATATTTACTTTCCTAAACCTAAATTGAAGCATCTCGGGTCCAGTCATCATCATCTGATGTCATCTGGTCTTCATCTTGACATCTTGTTCTTGATTCTTATAAAACACAGTCTTTATACGATAATTCCTTTGAAATAACATGTAGATATTGTGGAGGCCGTGTGTCATGTGTCAATCAAAGTCCATAAATTCAAATGTTGATAAGAAAACAAAGTCCATTGATGAAATGAAGCTTTAATATCTGAGCAGTGTCACCTTTAACCCCTTCCCGACCCATGACGCCACGTAGGCGTCATGAAAACCTGTGCCAATCCGACCCATGACGCCTATGTGGCGTCATGAAAGGATCTCGTCCCTGCGGGCCGGGAGACCGGGGTCACTCAAAGGTCACCCGACCCGCAGTTACAGGACCCTTTGTGCTTCACCACAGGGGGGTTGGCTTAACCCCCCCGTGGCCACGATCGCTCTGATTGGCTGTTAAAAGTGAAACAGCCAATCAGAACAATGTGTAATATTTCACCAATTTAATTGGTGAAATATTACAATCCAGCCATGGCCGATGCTGCAATAGCATCTGCCATGGCTGGAGACCGAGCCCTGACCCCCCCCCCACACCGAGTCACGGCGGTGATCGGCCGCCGCCACCGAAAGATGGCAGCGATCGGTCACCGCCGTTACTTACAGCTCCCCTCCTCTTTTGGTCCAACATAAAATGAGTGAAATAGTTACGAAAAGATTGTCCATTTGTCCATAGCAAAACTTGTACACATCTTTCCTTGGTGTCCTGAATGGTAAAAATGACATTCTGTCTCTGTCAGGAGCGTCTTATAGAAACAACACGTGGTTACATGGCAGCTGGCTGTTCATTCATCATAGTCCTTGTCCCATGTGTCTGTGAAGTGAGAGAGCGAGCAAGAGAGCCCTCCTTCATGTAACCATTATATATACGTCCCTTAGATCACGTGGTCTCTGTATATGGAGATGCCACTTTACCATACAGAAATAGCATCTGTAATGTCAGCGAACGTTAATGTGCTTGGTACAGAATTGAGTGTATAAAGAATAAATCCTTAACCAATAATTAATATTTAACAGAGTGACAGTTAACAAAAACTTAGTCTGAACACTACCCAAGACAACTGAGCGTGCAAAACGTCTTCCCCACTTAGGGCAGACTGAAATAGCATGAGAGGCATCACCACAGTAGAAACATAACCCATTGCGCTTTCGAAACTCATGACGCTGTGCCCCAGACACCACTCTATCACACTGCATGGGTTCAGAAGCAGGTTCACAAGGCAACACTATTCCACGCATACTTCTCCGCTCACGCAAACATCTGTCAATTTGAATCGCTAATGACATAGAATTATTGAGACCAGAGGAGACAGAGAATCCCACCATAACATTCTTTACATTATCTGACAGACCCTTCCGAAAAAGGGCCGCCAAAGCGTCGTCATTCCACTTGGTCAGGACTGCCCACCTACGGAATCTCTGACAGTATAACTCAGCGTCATCAAGCCCCTGATTTAATGCCAACAAGGCTTTTTCAGCTTGATCAGTGACATTAGGCTCATCGTACAATAACCCCAAAGCCTGAAAAAATGCATCAACATCACTCAAAACAGGATCCCCAGGTGTCAGGGAAAAAGCCCAATCCTAAGGATCGCCGCGCAGGAGAGAGATGACAATTTGAACCTGCTGCGCTGCGTTCCCTGAGGACTTAGATTTTAAGGCAAAAAACAATTTACAATTATTTTTGAATTTCTGAAACTTAGCTCGATCCCCTAAAAACAAATCTGGCATGGGAATCCTAGGTTCCACAACAGGCAACCTAGCAAGATAGGTAGCAATACTCCGAACCTCAGTGGCAAGCTAATCCACACGGCCAGACAACTGTGCAAACTCCATTGAGAGAAAAAAAAAATCCTCCCCAGCACCCAGAGATACAGAGGGAAAAAAAATGCAACAAACAGAAAAATATCTCTGACAACTCTGACAACCTTTTTTCTTTCACAATATTTTTTCCCTTCTGTGAGTACCATACAATTTTCAAATTTTGGGCCGGTGATACTGTTATGTTTCGGTAGCTGAGGAGTGCAGGTAAAAAAGGCAATACACCAGAGCAGTTGGAATCTATGAGATTGCAGTACCCTGACTAACCACCAAAACTAGAGGCAGCCGTGGAGCGTTCCTACGTTGGTCCTAGACGCCTCGTCACAGCCTGAGAAACTAACTACACCTAAAGATAGAAAGAGGAAAGCTATCTGCCCCGGAGCAGATCCACAAAGAACATAGAAAGCCCCAAACATGTAATGGCGGTTAGACAAGAAGAAATACTGACACAGACAGAAAATAATATGAGCAAACGTTGGGGCCCAAACTACCTAAATAGAAAAGGATAGGAAGGGCACTTACTGCAATCCCAAAAAACCCTGAAAGAGCACCAACTCTACTAATTTCAAAATCACCTGAGATCACACAACCTCTACCACCTAAATTAGTTCTCTGGTGTAACAAAATCAAAACAGCAGCCACTGAAAAAACTGGAAAAAGCAAAAGTACAAACATCAGTGGCTGAACTAAACTGAGAGGGCAAAAGCCCCCAGAGGGGACCCTGAAGGCCCCACAGAAGTGCAGGACAAAATGCAAAAATCAAGCACAAAAACAAAAAGAAGAAAATGTCTTATCTGTTAGCAGGAGATGCAGACACGACACAGCAGGCTACAAAGGAAACAGGACTCAAGGATTGAGACCAGAAAAAATTGATCACCGGCAACCCTGATGGGAAGGCGACTCCCTTATATAAGACCAGTCAGTAACACCTGTTTCCCACTCCTCACAATCTTCACTGGACAGTCCAGTACCGCTTGTAACCACCAGAGGGAGCCTCTGCTCAGAACTCATTTCAAGTCCATTCACAACAGGGACCAAGGAGTCCCTAAAGGTCTTATAGAACTCGGATGTTAAGCCATCCGGACATGGCGATTTTTTGGGCCGAAGCCCATCAATGGCCAGTCTCACTTCCTCTTCCCTGATTGCTTCTGCCAAAACACCAAGAGAGGGATCATCCCCTGGCTCAGGGATGGTTTCAGCCAGGAAAGCCGACATCTCATCCCGATCTAGATCCCTCTTTCCCAAGAGGCATGAGTAAAAGGACCTGACCACCTTCAGGATCCCTGATTTGGATCTGTTCAGGGACCCCGTACTGTCGATCAGTCCTGTCACCATTTTACAATTCACTGACATCTTACAGTTCCTGTAGGGGTCAGGTGAGCGGTACTTCCCGAAATCCTTCTCAAAAACCAAAGATGTGTGCCTATCATACTGACACCTCTTAAGCAAAGACTTCACTCTGGAGATTTCCTCACGGTCACCTCCAGTCGAGACGAGCTGCTCGAGTTTCCTCCCCAGAGTCTGATACAAGCGATGCCTGTTCAGACTCCTGAGGCTCGAGAGCTGGCGGAAGAACCCCGCCACCCGTTTTTGAAGATCTCCCACCACTCTGACTTACTACTACAGAGATCCAAAAGTGGTACCTGGCTCTGAAGAAAATCCTCGAAGGATTGTCTCACGTTCGCTTCTTCCAGCAGGGACGAATTCAGCTTCCACAGCCCTCTTCCCATCCGGGGAGTCTCTGCAACATTCAGAGAAAAGAAAATTAGACAGTGATCGGAGAACTCCACCTCAACGGCGGACACAGCAGAAAAGATGGCATCCTCCTTTAAAAAAAACCTGTCTATTCTAGATCTACAGCTACCCCTATGATAGGTGAAACCCCCGTGGCCTGGGGTGTGCCGGATGTGGACATCCACCAGGCGAGCTTCACTGGCTATGCTATTAAGCGCGACGCTGTCATAAGCCAGGCGATCTCCAGGACCCCCCCGATCTCGGGACCTCGTAATGGTGTTGAAGTCCCCACCGAAGACCACCTGTCGGCTTGTAAAAAGAAAGGGCTTAATCCTCAGGAAGAGACATTTCCGGTCCCACTTTGACTGTGGGCCATAGATGTTTATGAGCCGCAGCTCTTGTCCCCTCATGAAGACGTCAAGGACCAGGCACCTCCCCATTTCTAACTCGATCACTCGTCTGCATTCCACATCTGCAGTCTTAAAGAGGACTGCCACCCCGCTATACGTCTCGGCCGCAAGAGACCAGTATGAGGGCCCGCACCTCCACTCTCTCCATGCTTTATGTATGGCCCCCATGTCAGTTAGTCTGGTCTCCTGCAAAAATAAAATTTCAGCCTCAATTCGGGTGAGAAAATCAAAGGCCGTAAATCTAGCCGCATCTGACTT
>JARQOD010007476.1:0-39075 GCA_033576555.1 Oophaga sylvatica | reverse complement strand
ACATCTATAACATATATGGAGTATTGGAATTACCCAAAAACCATTCTTATAGAAGTTCTTATCAGAAACTACCTTTTTTCCGAAACTAAATGTGATGGTTGGTGCCAAATCTGTCAATCATGACAGGAGCCTATAAATATCCTGTGGTGCGGCCGACCCTGGCCATTAGAAAAATGCCAGGTACACTGGCGAAACGCGCGTCGGGGCACATGCCCCCGGGTAGTAGAAGTAGACAGGCAGATAGCATTGACCTTACCTTAATCACAAGCGTACTAAAGCTGAACACGGCGCTCTACGTTTCATTACATGATATGGTTGGAATAAAGTGACTCTTCACGTGTGAGCCTGGGATTTCAGTATGGAGTGTGGAGATTACCGCTCATTGCACGAGATATAGATAGCCAGGGCGGTGTGTGTAATTGCATTACCGCTGCTTATGTGAGCGTTGCCGGCTAGAGACTTTACGAGCGGCTGTATAGGCTGACACGTGCTGTTTCATTGAGGGCATTATGGTGTCAGTAGTCCCACAGTAACCAGGATGTTATAACTCCGCTTTGGGCAAAGTGCAATAGAATCAAGTGCAATAAGAGAGCGGTGTGATTGCTAATTAAGTCTCTCACTAGTCTCTCATGAACTGGCACCTTATGTTAGCGGGGAGCCTTATGAAAGGTTATATTACTTAGGGTCAATGAACAATATGATCTATGAGCGCCCGTCATTCATGCAATTATATAGGGAGGTTTTTCAACTAATAATTTAAAGGGACAATAGTTGTAATCCCTTGGATTTAATACCTTTTTCCTTCTACTCTGGGGATTAGTGGGTCATATATGACACCTAATGGTGTATGTACTTATTACAAAAAAATTTTAAAGATGAATTAAAAGTTAATTTTTAGTTGCACATATCTTTTTCTTTTTTGATTCTAACTATTATGGTGGTGTACACCTATGTGTGACTTTGTCCTATGAGGATAGTTCTAATGTAGATCAGTGTCTGTTAGTGTACGGGCAGGTCTGATCTCAGCTGTTCAGTCACAAGTTTTTATTTCAACAACAAAGATATGAAAAGGGGGTATGGCTTTACATTACCTAAGGATGAAGATATTATAATTGGGGAAAGAAAGTATTTTTATTGTGAATAACAGACTCGTAAATTCTGGATTCTGCTGTTCTTGAATCTGGCTCTATCCAATTATCTAACTACACTTTGTAAAACAAAGGAAAGCTTTAACACACAGACACCTCTATATATAAGATGCGACACCCTGTGTTTTTGCTTTTCTGAATAAAGGGTATGCCACACTAAACGAGATCGCAAACGAGATCGCTAACGAGATCACTAAAACGTCACGATTTTGCGATCTCGTTAGCGACCTCGTTGTGTGTGGCATGTAGCAACAATGTGGCCCCTGCTGTGATGTCGCTGATCGTTCACTAGTGTTCTGGACCGTTTTTTGATCGTTGGCGTCCCGCTGGTGAGCCTGAATCGCTGTGTTTGGCACCTTTTGCGAATGACGAGCGACCTCGTTTGTGACGCATATGTGTTTAGCGTCACGGAGTGGATCGCAATATCTGTAAGTTCTCTTTTGCGTCACAGAGAGGATCGCAGAAGTTGCAAAGCAGGCTAGCAGGACGCAGAGAGCAGGAGCGATGCTGGAAATTCCTATGAATCAGAAGCGCTCAGTACATGCTAATGACGTCCTAACGACCGCCAAAGTCGTTAAAGAGATCGCTGACCGCTGATGTGTCGTTTATGAGATCTCCTGTTTCGCAGCTACTAGCGACCTAAAAGAGATCACACCAACGATTGCGTCGTTATCGTGATCGCTAACGAGCGCTAAAGCCCCCGTCTCACATAGCGATATCACTAGCGAGATCGCTGCTGAGTCACTAGTTTTGTGACGCAGCAGCGATCTCCCCAGCGATATCGCTGTGTGTGACATTCAGCGACGATCAGCCCCCCTGCTGGGTATCGCTGATCGTCGCTGAAATGTCAGGACATTTTTTTGATCGCTGGTCTCCCGCTGACAGGCACGCATCGCTGCGTGTGACAGGCGAGAGACCAGCGATCCGCTGGTAACCAAGGTACACAGCGGGTTTCCAGGCGCGGGGCTGTGCCTAGAAACCCGCTGTGTACCTTGGATACCAGCTGCCTGATGCAGGGAGCTGGTAACCAAGGTACACAGCGGGTTTCCAGGCACCGCGCAGCGCCTGGAAACCCGATGTGTACCTTGGTTACCAGCTCCCTGCATCAGGGCGCTGGTATCCAAGGTACACTGCGGGTAACTAAGCAATGTTACCCGCAGTGTGGCTTGTACCGATCGCTGCCTGAGCTGCCTGTTTGGCAGCTCAGCAGCGATAATGTAGCGATACACCAGCGATCCTGATCGTTGTCGGGATCGCTGGTGTATCGCTATGTGAGACCCAGGCTTAACCCCTCTCTGAAATTAGACGTACTATCCCGTTCATAAAACCCGTGCCATTCTGCCCATGGACGGGATAGTACGTCATAGGCGATCAGCTGCGCTCCTGAGGGGAGCGCAGCTAATCGCCGCCGGGTGTCAGCTGATTATCAGAGCTGACACCCGTGACTGTGTGTCAGGAGCGGTCACGGACCGCTCCTGGCACATTAACCCCTAGCACACCGCGATCAAACATGATCGCGGTGTACTGGGGGCACAGGGGAGGATCGCGCAGGGTGGGGGCTCCCTGCGCGCCCCCTGAGACCCTCAGACCAGCGCGATGTGATCGCGCTGTTCTGAGGGCTTCCTCCCTCCCAGGACCCGGATCCAAGATGGCGCCGGGGTCCTGGAGGGAGGCGGCTTCCTCAGTGCCTGCTGAGAGCAGGCACTGAGAAGCCTGCTGCACTGCCTGAGCGATCGCTGGTGTGACAGTGTGCTGTGCACACTGTCACACCAGCGATTTGATAAAATACAGTGATGTCCCACCCTGGGACAAAGTAAAAAAGTTAAAAAAATAAAAAATAAACATGTTATAAAAAAAAATCCAAAATAAATAAAAAAAAAAAAAAATATTCCCCAATAAATTCATTTCTTCCTGTAAATAAAAAAAACAAAACAATAAAAGTACACATATTTGGTATTGCCGCGTCCGTAACGACCCCCCCTATAAAACTGTCCCACTAGTTAACCCCTTTAGTGAACCCCTTAAAAAAAAAAAAAAAAACGAAGCAAAAAATCAATGCTTTATCATCATACCGCCGAACAAAAAGTGGAATAACGCGCGATCAAAAAGACCAATATAAATAAACATGGTACCTCTGAAAACGTCATCTTGTCCCGCAAAAAACGAGCCGCCATACAGCATCATCAGCGAAAAAATAAAAAAGTTATAGCTCGCAGAATAAAGCGATGCAAAAATAATTATTTTTTATATAAAATTGTTTTTATTCTATAAAAGCGCCAAAACATAAAAAAATTATATAAATGAGGTATCGCCATAATCGTACTGACCCGAAGAATAAAACTGCTTTATCAATTTTACCACACGCGGAACAATAAAAACGCCTCCCCCAAAAGAAATTCATGAATTGCTGATTTTTGTTCATTCTAACATCCCAAAAATCGAAATAAAAAGCGATCAAAAAATGTCACCTGCTCAAAAATGGTACAAATAAAAACGTCAACTCGTACCGCAAAAAATAAGACCTCACATGACTCTGTGGGCCAAAATATGCAAAAATTATAGCTCTCAAAATGTGGCGATGCAAAAAACTATTTTTGCAATAAAAAGCGTCTTTTAGCGTGACAGCTGCCAATCATAAAAACCCGCTATAAATAGTAAATCAAACCCCCCTTTATCACCCCCTTAGTTAGGGAAAAATAATAAAATTAAAAAAATGTATTTATTTCCATTTTCCCATTAGGGTTAGGGTTGCCGCTAAAGTTAGGGTTAGGGTTGGCACTAAAGTTAGGATTAGGGTTAGGGTTGGGATTAGGGGTGTGTTAGGGTTAGGTTTGTGGTTAGGGTTGGGACTAGGGTTAGGGGTGTGTTGGGGTTAGGGTTGGAGTTAGAATTGGGGGGTTTCCGCTGTTTAGGCACATCAGGGGCTCTCCAAATGTGACATGGCGTCTGATCTCAATTCCAGCCAATTTTGCGTTGAAAAAGTCAAACGGTGCTCCTTCACTTCTGAGCTCTGCCATGCGTCCAAACAGTAGTTTATCCCCACATATGGGGTATCAGCGTACTCTGGACCCCAAGAGTTATTGTGCAATTTGTCCTATTTCTTCTGTTACCCTTGGGAAAATAAAAAACTGGGGGCGAAAATATCATTTTTGTACAAAAAAAAATATTTTTTTGTTTTTACGGCTGTACATTATAAACTTCTGTGAAGCACATGGGGCTTCATAGTGCTCACCACACACCTAGATAAGTTCCTTGTGGGGTCTATTTTCCAAAATGGGGTCACTTGTTGGGGATTTCCACTGTTTAGGCGCATCAGGGGCTCTCCAAATGCGACCTGACGCCCCCAGACCATTCCATCAAAGTCTGCAATCCAAAACGTCACTACTTCCCTTCCGAGCCCCAACGTGTACCCATACAGTAGTTTTCTCCCACATATTGGGTATCAGCGTACTCAGGACAAATTGGGCAACAACTTTTGGGGTCCAATTTCTCCTGTTACCCTTGTAAAAATAAAATATTGGGGCGAAAAAATCATTTTTGCAAAAAAAAAAAAGGATTTTTTATTTTTACGGCTGTGCGTTATAAACTTCTGTGAAGCACTTCGGGGTTCAAAGTGCTCACCACACATCTAGATAAGTTCCTTGTGGGGTCTATTTTCCAAAATGGGGTCACTTGTGGGGGGTTTCCACTGTTTAGGCGCATCAGGGGCTCTCCAAATGCGACATGACGCACCCAGACCATTCCATCAAAGTCTGCAATCCAAAACGTCACTACTTCCCTTCCGAGCCCTGACGTGCGCCCATACAGTAGTTTTCTCCCACATATTGGGTATCAGCGTACTCAGGACAAATTGGACAACAACTTTTGGGGTCCAATTTCTCCTGTTACTCTTGTGAAAATAAAATATTGGAGGCGAAAAAATCATTTTTGTAAAAAAAAAAAGGATTTTTTATTTTTACGGCTGTGCGTTATAAACTTCTGTGAAGCACTTCGGGGTTCAAAGTGCTCACCACACATCTAGATAAGTTCCTAGTGGGGTCTATTTGCCAAAATGGGGTCACTTGTGGGGGGTTTCCACTGTTTAGGTGCATCAGGGGCTCTCCAAATGTGACATGACGCCCCCAGACCATTCCATCAAAGTCTGCAATCCAAAACGTCACTACTTCCCTTCCGAGCCCCGACGATGTGCCCATACAGTAGTTTTCGCCCACATATTGGGTATCGGTGTACTCAGGACAAATTGGACAACAACTTTTGGGTTCCAATTTCTTCTGTTACCCTTGTGAAAATAAAATATTGGGGGCGAAAAAATCATTTTTGTAAAAAAAAAAAAGATTTTTTATTTTACGGCTGTACGTTATAAACTTTAGTGAAACACCTGGGGGTTCAAAGTTCTCACCACACATCTAGATAAGTTCCTTGAGGGGTCTAGTTTCCAAAATGGTGTCATTTATGGGGGTTTCCACTGTTTAGGCAGATCAGGAGCTCTCCAAACACGACATGGCGTCCAGCCAATTCTGCGTTGAAAAAGTCAGACGGCGCTCCTTCCCTTCCAAACTCTTCCATGCACCCAAACAGTGGTTTACCCCCACATATGGGGTATCAGCGCACTCAGGACAAATTGCACAATAACTTTTGGAGTCTTGTTACCCTTGGAAAAATAAAAATTGGGGTGAAAAGATCATTTTTGTGGAAAAAATATGATTTTTAAATTTTACGGCTCTACGTTATAAACTTGTGTGAAGCACTTGGGGGTTCAAATTGCTCATCAAAAATCTAGATAAGTTCCTTAGGGGGTCTAGTTTCCCAAATGGGGTCATTTGTGGGGGGTTTCCACTGTTTAGGCACATCAGGGGCTCTCCAAATGCAACATGGCATCCAAACTCAATTCCAACCAATTTTGGTTGGAAAAAGTCAAATGGTGCTCCTTCCATTCCGAGCTCTGCCGTGCGCCCAAACAGTGGTTCCCCCCCACATATGGGGTATCAGCGTACTCAGGACAAATTGTACAACAACTTATGTGGTCCAATTTCTCCTGTTACCCTTGGGAAAATAAAAAATTAGTGACTAAAAGATAATTTTTGTGGGAAAAAAAATAGGATTTTTTATTTTCATGCCCGGGCATTATAAACTTGTGTGAAGCACTTGGGGGTTCAAAGTGCTCACCAAAGATCTAGATAAGTTCCTTAGGGGTCTAGTTTCCAAAATGGGGTCACTTGTGGGGGGTTTCCACTGTTTAGGCTCATCTGGGGCACTGCAAACGGAACATGACCCCCATTAACGTCTGCATTCCAAAACGTTACTACTTCCTTTCCAAGCCCTGCCGTGCGCCCAAACAGTTTCCCCCCCCACATATGGGGTATTAGCGTACTCAGGACAAATTGGACAACAACTTTTGGGGTCCAATTTCCTTGGGAAAATTCAAAAATTTGGGACTAAAAATAATTTTTGTGGAAAATTGATTTTTTTTTTTTTCACACCCAGGCTTTATAAACTTTTGTGAAACACTTGAGGGTTCAAAGTGCTCACAACAGATCCAGATAAGTACCTTAGGGGGTCTAGTTTCCAAAATGGTGTCACTTGTGGGGGGTTTCCACTGTTTAGGCGCATCAGGGGCTCTCCAAACGCGACATGGCATCCAATCTAAATTCCAGCCAATTTTAGTTTGAAAAAGTCAAACGTCGCTCCTTCCCTTACGAGCTCTGCCGTGTGCCCAAACAGTGGTTTTCCCCCACATATGGGGTATTGGCGTACTCAGGAGAAATTGCATAACAACCTTATCTGTCCATTTTCTCCTTTTACCCTTGTGAAAATAAAAAAAAAGTTTGTAAAAGATAATTTTTGTGGCTAAAAAGTAAAATATTCATTTTTTCCTTCCACGTTGCTTTAGTTACTGTGAAGCACCTGAAGGGTTAATAAACTTCTTGAATGTGGTTTTGAGTACCTTGAGGGGTGCAGTTTTTAGAATGGTGTCACTTTTGGGTATTTTCTGCCATATAGACCCCTCAAAGTGACTTCAAATGTGAGGTGGTCCCTAAAAAAAATGGCTTTGTAAATTTTGCTGTAAAAATGAGAAATCACTGGTCAACTTTTAACCCTTATAACTTCCTAACAAAAAAAAATTTTGGTTCCAAAATTGTGCTGATGTAAAGTAGACATGTGGGAAATGTTATTTCTTAACTATTTTGTGTGATATATTTCTCTGTTTTAAGGGAATAAAAATTCAAAGTTTGAAAATTGCAAAATTTTAAAAATTTTCGCCATATTTGCGTTTTTTTCAAAAATAAACGCAAGTTATATCGAAGAAATTTTACCACTAACATGAAGTACAATATGTCACGAGAAAACAATCTCAGAATCGCGAAGATCCGTTGAAGCGTTCCAGAGTTATAACCTCATAAAGAGACAGTGGTCAGAATTGTAAAAATTGGCCCGGTCATTAACGTGCAAACCACCCTTGGGGGTGAAGGGGTTAAGTGTGGCAGTATCTTAACACTTATAAAGCTAATACTAAAATACAAAGTTATCAAAGACATATAGGTAGATTTAATTGTCCAAATAATAAACAAAGAAAAAGTATAAATATTTCCCATAACAATTGCTCCCTTTTTATTATTCACAGACAAGTTATCCATCAGCTGCCTCCCCATGCTATAAGAGCCTGGAGGGGACGGATCCCTTTCACCGATGGACGTCTTGTCTGTAAATCTCATTATATATGTTTACTGGAGGAGCACTGTGATATTTTGCAGATGTGATAACTGACGGTCTATAATGTCTGATCTTGCTCGTCTCTTTACATCGTGTCGTCACAACAAATATACCAGTTAGGCTGGTTTCACATTAGTGTTTTTAGCGCAGCTCATCGTGCTCATCCAATCGCATGCATCACGCGCCCCTATGTTTAACATGACGGGGGCATGGTTTAGCGTTTGCATGCGATCACAGTTTTCGTGCGCATGCGTTACTTCGAGGTGAGCGTCTTGACGCGCACGACGCAACATGTTGCATTTTTTGGTCCGCCCAAAGTCGTTAAAAAGACGCATGCATTCGCCTTGCGCACAGAATGCGCCAAAACAACACATTACAGTCTATAGGATCGCTGGCGTGCATGGACATGCGCACATCAGCTTTTTAGTACGCATGCGTTGTAAAAGATTACACATGTCTAGACACTGGTTTAAACCACCCCCTACACAAAGAAACATTGTTTGGGGGCAGTGTATATAAAAGAAGGTGGTGGCACTGGCAGTCCACTACTCTACAGCCTGCTACAGACAGTTAGCCAGCTACACAAGGAGCTTTCAACAACTGGGATAATGTGAGTATAACAACCTAATGTCTGTCTCTCCTTTTTTCTCAATTTATTAGGTACTAATGTCTCTTTTTTTATTGCAGCATGTCTTCTGGAGAGGAGTACCAGCCGGCCCCTGGTGAACTGGCCCAAGCAGAGGGTGAAGTGAGTACCTTCCTTCCCTACTGATTGGTAAATATTCGCTGTTGCATGGACACATGTGGCAAATATTTTTTTTTCTTTCTCAGACCTCATCGTCCACGGCAGCGGAGGAAGAGCGGGAGCAGCCAGTCCTTGTGCAGGCGGGGAGGCGGCCTGTAAATATAGACTGACAGATTGTACTATTTTTTTTTTCCCCTGACTTTTTTCTTGCCTGTTTTTCCTGTTCAATCTTGCTTCTATTCTGTCCTGTTTTCTATTTTTTTCATTTCCAAGATTAATGTTTCGCTTTCTTTTGTAGGCTCCACAACGGGATGAGGAACTCGCCCTGGACAATGACGCTGTCATACAGTTAGTCCAGGAGCGAGTCCCGTTGTGGGACAGCCGTGATCCACTGCACTGTGACAACGTGGTGATCCGGCGGCTCTGGAATGAGGTGGCCGCAGCGCTGATGGATGGCTGGGACAACGCCTCTCCCCAGGTCCGCAAGGAATTTTGTAAGTATTTCAATGCTGTGTGATGCGGCAGTGACCTTAGCCGGGATCACACAACTGTGTGTGATGCTAGTAACTCCTGCGAGTTTCTAGCATCACACACATTTGTGTTATCCCGGCCTACAGTGCATTGTCTATTTTTTTTTTTTTTTTTTCCACAGTGAACAAGGTCAGAACCTGTTGGCGCTCGATGAAGGACCGCTTCAACAGGGACCTGAGGCAGGAGAACCGGGTTGCCAGTGGTGCTGCAGCAAGGACCACCTGAAACTATCGCTGCTAGAGTTGAGCGAAACAGGTTGGCCAGATTCAAAAGACGCCGACTTTCGCCAAAGTCGGGTTTTGTTGGCCGAAACACGACCATAGCATTCAGTCGGCCATGTGGTTGGCAAAACGAGCGCTAAAGTCGATTTTCCCAGAATGCTTTCAGGCACCTTTTTTCAGCCAATGAGCAAGGACGCACACTGTGGGCAACAAGATAACATGGGCAGCGTCCACCACCATCTTAGAGAAGGGCATTGCCCTGACTGCCGACCGCCATTTTATTTCTGCCGATCTTAACAGTAGGGAGAGGTTGCAGTTTATCAGTAGGGAGAGAGTTAGGGCTAGAAAGAGAAGTTCTTATGTGCTTGTGCTGATAGCAATTCTGCTGTACAGTTAGTGTGCAGTGACAGGGGAGGATTTTCTTGTGTGCAGCAGCGCTGGTTATTAGGCTGCCTGCTAGCTGTATTGCTGTGTGTACACTGCTGTGCAGACTGCTTTTTACACAGCACTATTACTTTTATTCTTTTTTTCTGCACAGCTACCGAGCGTTTATTTTTTCCCACACCGTATAGAGCTGTACGCTCCTCACACACTACCGTGTACCGGCTGGTATCACGGACAAATACATGCTGACTATCTGTGTGTGCCTCCGGAAATATATACGGAGAAAATTTTTTCCTACACCGTAGACAGCTGTACGCTCCTCATACAGTACCATATATCTGCTGGTATTTTTGTTACATTTTCCCAAACATGAGGAAGTATGGTGGAAGAGGCTGTGGACGTGGGCAGGGGGCCGGCTGGTACTGATGGTGGTGGTGGTGCATCTGCTGGTAGTGCCAAAAGCACAATAGCACCTAAGGCTGGAGGTGTTGAGCCTGCGTCATCATCTGGCTCCAGAAGGCCTAGAAGGCTCTCTTTTCTGGGAGTAGGTAAACCGCTTTTAAAGCTGGAGCATCAGGAACAGGTTTTGGCTTACATTGCCGAAACAGCCTCCAGCTCTATCGCCTCCTCTTCTGAAGTTTCAAAAAATGCAAGCACTGAGTCGTCAGTGCAGGCTCCTGGTCAGAAACAACACCTTTCCTTGTGTCCTTCACCCCCACCAACAGTGAAGGATGCGGCAGGCCACACTTCTGATTACTCCATGGAGCTCTTTTCATATACCATGCCTGGGTTAAGTCAAATCCTGAATTCCCCAGTCCAAGATGAATCTGACATGGAGTGCACTGATGCACAGCCACTGCTATATGATTCTGCTGGTACATTCACCCAGAGCACTGCATTGCCCTCGCAGTCTACTGAGACAGATTCTGACCCTGATGAAACTCAGGTGCCACTTCCCTCGTACTATACCACCTTACACGGTGACACAGAGGAAGGTGCAGATGAAATTAAAGAGGAGGTGATGGATGAGCCAGTTGTTGACTCGCATTGGCATCCATTGGGTGTAGAGGGTGCCGCTGGCAATAGCTCAGAACAGGAGGAGGATCCGCAGCAGGCATCGACATCGCAGCTGCGGTTATCTGTTAGGCCGGTAGCAGTCCAAAAATGTGTTCAAAAAACAAAGAGTTGCAGGACAGCTTGGCCAGATGGTTAAATTAGCACAGTGTGCAAGGTCGGAAAATTTATCACATAGTAGGAAGAGTGCAGTGTGGCACTTTTTTGACCAAACCTTTGCCTCATCAATAGGATTTATCTGTAAGAAGTGCGGAAGGACCTTTAGCCGAGGGAAAAATCTCCGAAAATTGAATACCAGTTGCATGCTTAGACATTTAAACACCATGCACTTGCAAGTGTGGACGGACTACAAAACTTCACTGGCTTTGAACGCCTACATTGCCAAACTGATCTCATTAGAGATGATGACCTTCCGTTTGGTTGAAAGCGCAGCATTCCGAGAGCTCATGGCCTATCGCTGTCCCACACTATGACCTACCCAGTCGGCACTTCTTTTCTAGAAAAGCCATCCCTGCCCTCCACCTGCATGTGAAAGACTGCATTGTCCATGCACTCAAACAATCAGTGAGTGGAAAGGTGCACCTCACAACAGATGCATGGGCCAATAGGCATGGCCAGGGCCGTTACGTGTCCATCACTGCGCACTGGGTTAATGTGGTGGATGCAGGGTCCACAGAGGACAGCGGCAGTGGGACAGTGCTGCTTAGCCCACGGTATAGGCAACAGTTGGCTGTAGGCGTTCGACCCTCCTCCTCCTACAGAAGCAAAAGCTCGTCGACAGCGCAGTCGCATGAGCACTCCATCCTCAGCTGCCAGTGTTGCACACGAGGTGTCCCACTATCGAACAGCTAGTGGTAAGCGTCAGCAGGCTATTTTAAAGAAGATGTCTTTGGGCGACAACAGACACACCGCAGAGGTACTAGCCAACTACTGTACTTGCAGCGAGAAACTGAGTCATAGCTGGGCAATCTACATCTTGAGCCAGGCAAGGTAGTCAGTGATAACGGCCGTAATTTTGTGGCGGCCATAGCCCTGGCAAAACTCAGACACATACCTTGCCTGGCTCACACCTTGAACCTGGTGGTGCAGTGCTTCATAAATAATTATCTGGAGTTACCAGCCCTAGTCCAAAGGTGCGAAGACTGTGCTTGCACATCCGTTGCTCGCCCGTAGACTCCAGTCGTATGCAGAGGCTGCAGCGATCGCTCCACCTCCCCAAGCACCGCCTAATCATAGACATTGCAACAAGCTGGAACTCCACCATGCCATGGTTGAGAGGCTGTGCGAACAGAGGCAGGCTGTAATGCATTTGTGGGAGGATACATGGGCAGGCAGTTTTAGGGCAGACAGCGAGATGTCGGGTGTGCAGTGGTCAAAGCTGAAAGACTTCTGGTAAGCGCAGACGATGCCATCATAAGCATGAGCTTCCCACTTATGCGTCTGCTCATGCAAACTTTGACGCACATTAAGGATCAGGCGTCTGCAGCGGAGGCGGAAGAGGAGGAGAAGGGAAGCCTTGATGACAGTCAGCCATTGTCTGCTCAGGGAACTGTCCTGGACGAGGTGGAGGAAGAAGAGGAAGAGGAGGAGGATGATTATTTTGGGGAGGAGGATGCTTCTCAGGGAGCAAGAGAAAATGTTGGCTTGCCAAGGCCAGGTACAGGGTTTGTGCGTGACTGGAGGGATGTGGATTTGGCAGAAAGTGCTCCTCCACCCACCACTGGCAGTGCATCATTGACACCTGGAACATTGGCCCACATGCGTGATTATGTCTTGCGGATCCTAAAAAGGGACCCCCGCATTGCCAAAATTATGAAGAATGACGACTACTGGTTGGCCAGCATCCTCGAGCCACGCTATAAAGGCAAATTACAGAGCATCATGCCACAGGAGAACCTGGAGCTAATATTGGCGAACAAACAAGCAATTCTGGTAAACCGTTTGTTAGAGGCATTCCCAGCACACAACAGCGATGCAGGTTCTACCATGAGCAGTACTGGGCAACATAGAAGAGGTGTTCGTGGTGCACACAGCCGAAGTGGCGTTGGAGACAGGGGTTTCATGACCATGTTGTGGTCTGATTTCTCGAGTACCGCTCACACAACTGGTATTACTGAATCGATTGCAGCAGACAGGAGACAGCAGTTGTCAACTATGGTTCAAAATTACCTCTCCTCCCCTATCGATGTTCTCCCTCACAGTTCATTCCCCTTTGACTACTGGGCCTGTAAACTGGACACCTGGCCTGAATTGGCACAATATGCCTTACAGGAGCTCGCTTGCCCTGCTGGTAGTGTGCTATCAGAAAGAGTCTTCAGTGCTGCTGGATCAATCCTGACAGAAAGAAGGACCCGGCTGTCAACACAAAATGTAGGTGATCTCACCTTCATTAAAATGAACCATGCCTGGGTTTCAAAGGATTTTGTACCACCATCCCCTGATGACACATAGTTTGCCAGCAAAATGGCTCGCTTTGTCCTCCTCTTCCTCCGACTTCTCCAGTTCCTCCATTTGCAGCTGCTGAACGTCCAGCCTACACCTCAACATATGTGTCACGCTGTTACTGCATACAGGAGGTCTGGGGTCTATGCTGACCCTAAGCTGGGGTCCTGACTAATCCCTCTACCTGGAGGTACTGTTGATGGTACAGAGGTCCAGGCCGCCAGCGTAATCCCTACCTCCTGAGGATCCCTGAACCTCAGTGATCTAGTCCGAGAAGGACCCTGATCACAACACAGGGGACTGGAAGGTATATGCCTAGACACAGTAATAGACGAACGAGACAGAACAAGGAGTAAACTAAAATCCACCATGCATTCAAAAGTCATACCACAGAAAACAGAGGGCACACCAACGGGTAAGGAGATAAATGATAAAGCGAGGAGGGGAAAAAAGACCACACCAGGTACTCTTCACTTCAGACTTCACAATACCACGATCCGCTCTGCTGGTCTGCATGAATGCTTTCACCGACACTTCCCTAGCAGACTGGCAGGTATTTGAAGGAATCCAATTACAGCAACATTAATTGCAGCTGGGCGAGGCTGGTCTTGTCTAGCCCAGAGAGAGGGAGAATTAACTCCCTCACTGCCGAAAAACACCCAGCACCAGAAACTCAGCTGTGAGAAGTCAGGGTGTGCAATCGCGACGATCTTCGTAGCGACACACCCGTGACAGTACCCCCCCTTCTACGAGGGGCCTCCGGACCCTCAGGGCCGGGTTTATCTGGGTGAGTAGTGTGGAAGGCCTGAACTAATCGGTCTGCGTTAATATCCGACGCAGAAACCCACGTCCTCAGGACCATGCCCCCTCCAATGAACCAGGTACTGAGGGGACCGGCGATTCAGGCATGAATCGATGACTCTCGACACCTGGAACTCCAAGTTACCATTGACGTCCACTGGAGGAGGAGGTAAAGGTGAAGGTATCACCCGGCGCCACATACCTTTTAAGCAACGATCTGTGGAACATATTATGAATTTTAAATGTAGGAGGGAGGTCAAGACGGAATGCAACCGGATTAATTATAGAACTGATCTTGTATGGCCCGATGAACCTGGGACCGTTTCCAGGAGGGAACCTTAAGTTTTATATTTTTGGTAGACAACCATACCAGATCGTTCACACTTAGGTCCGGACCAGACACTCTCCTCCTATCAGCCATACGTTTGTATCGGTTCCCCATAGTACTCAGATTATTCAGCACTCCTCTCCACACTGAATCAAGTGACGAACGAAAATCGTTCCTCCTCAGGAACCCCAGAAGAGCCCCCCTATTGAAAGTACAAAACTGGGGGTGAAAACCATATGCCCCAAAAAACGGGAACTTACCAGTGGACTCGCTCCGCCTATTATTTAGAGCAAACTCCGCCAGAGGCAAGAAAGAAGCCCAGTCCTCCTGGTTCTCTGACACAAAACACCGGAGATATGTCTCCAAGCTCTGGTTCAGACGCTCTGTCTGACCATTGGTCTGCGGATGAAAAGCCGATGAAAATGACAACTGCATCCCCCGCCGTGTACAAAATGCTTTCCAGAATTTGGACACAAACTGAGACCCCCGATCCGACACCACATCGGAGAGTACCCCGTGAAGCCTTACAATCTCCCCAATGAACACCTGCGCAAGAGTTTTAGCATTAGGAAGAGCGGGAAGAGCGATAAAATGTGCCATCTTGCTGAACCTGTCCACTACAACGAGTATGACTGTTTTACCCGAAGATGGCGGGAGGTCCGTAATGAAGTCCATAGACAGATGAGTCCACGGACGCTCCGGGATCTTCAAAGGTAAGAGGGTCCCAGACGGACGGGTATGTGGGGTCTTAGAGCGCGCACAAACCTCGCAGGACGCGACAAAAGTTACCACCTCCCTATGTAAGTTAGGCCACCAAAACCGGCGCGAGAGGAGATCGTCAGTTGCTTTACTCCCTGGGTGTCCTGCCAAAGCTGAATTATGGTGTGCCTCGATCACCTTTTGTCGCAGTCTCCCTGGAGGTCCTACAGGGGCGTCCCCCTGAGTCTCCAATACCTCCTCCTCAAGCTCAGAGCATACTGCCGACACCACCACCCCCTCCTGAAGGATCGGAACCGGGTCATCCGTCTTCCCGGCCCCAGGGAAACAGCGAGATAAGGCATCCGCCTTAACATTTTTTTGACCCAGGACGATATGTGACGACAAAATTAAACCTGGTAAAAAACAACGACCACCTAGCTTGTCTGGGATTCAGACGTTTAGCGGACTCTAAATACAGCAGGTTCTTGTGATCAGTAATGACGGTGACCGGGTGGACTGCCCCCCCCAAAAATGACGCCACTCCTCAAAAGCTAACTTAATGGCCAAGAGTTCCCTATTGCCGACATCATAATTCCTCTCAGCGGACAACAATTTTTTAGAGAAGAAGGCGCACGGATGCCATTTACCAGGGGACGAACCTTGTGACAATACTGCTCCCACCCCTACCTCGGAACCGTCTACCTCAACAATGAACGGCTGTGACGCATCAGGTTGAATAAGTATGGGTGCCGAAGCAAAACATTTTTTCAAGGAGGAAAACGCTTGACAAGCCTTGTCAGACCACCTTGAAAAATCCGTCCCTTTTTTAGTCATGTCTGTGAGAGGTTTAACTATGGACGAAAAATTACGAATGAATTTCCGGTAGTAGTTAGCAAACCCCAGGAAACGTTGTAATGCCTTAAGATCCTCTGGCAGATCCCACTCAAGAACTGCCCGCACTTTCCCAGGGTCCATACGAAAACCGGGTGCTGACACCAGGAATCCTAAAAACTGAAGTTCCTGTACGGCGAACACACACTTCTCCCATTTGGCGTACAGTTTATTATCCCGCAAGATCTGTAACACCTGCTTAACATGCTCCTGATGAGACACAAGATCCGGCGAGTAAATTAAGATGTCATCCAGATATATGACAACAAACTGTCCCACTAGGTGGCGAAAGATGTCATTAACAAAATGTTGAAACACCGCCGGGCATTACTCAGACCAAATGGCATGACAAGGTTCTCATAATGCCCCTCCGGAGTGTTAAACGCCGTCTTCCACTCATCCCCCTCCTTCATCCTAATCAGATTGTACGCCCCCCTGAGATCCAACTTAGAGAACCATTTGGCGCCCACGATCTGATTGAAGAGATCGGGAATAAGTGGGAGCGGATACGGATCTCGAACCGTAATCCGATTAAGCTCACGGAAATCCAGGCAAGGGCGTAGGCCTCCATCTTTCTTCTTCACAAAGAAGAACCCCGCGGCCACCGGGGAAGATGAAGGTCTAATATGCCCCTTAGCCAGACTCTCTGAAATATAATCCTTCATGGCCTGTCTCTCAGGACCAGAAAGGTTATACAACCTAGATTTCGGTAACTTGGCCCCAGGGAGCAAGTTAACAGAATAGTCATACTCGCGATGAGGAGGTAGTTCTGGACACCCTTTCTCCGAGAATACATCCTCAAAGTCCACCAGAAATGGAGGTAAGGTCCTAGGAGCGACCGCACCAATGACCGTATTCATGCAGTTTTTATTACAGAATTCACTCCATTGGCTTATCTCTCTGGATTGCCAATTAATAACCGGTGTAAGCTTTTCAGGGGATATAGCTCCGGGATAGCCGTCTTGGGTAGACGGAGTGGCATAAAGAGTTCATTCACAGACAGCAGTTCTGGTATAAACTGGCCGCAACCAGCTTTATTAACCCCTTAATGTCCACTGACGTGCAGAGTCCGTCATGGCCAGGTGTCAGTTTTGGCACCTTGACGGACTCTGCACGTCATGGCTTTGATCTACCACTGTGTGTAAACAAACAGTGGTAGTTCAGTGCCGACAGCTGTCTATGACAGCTGAGAGGCACGGGAAGAGGTGAAGGGACCCATGACATCGGTCCCTGCACCCAGATCGCTGTGATTGGTCAGTCAATCTGACTGACCAAACACAGCATGATCGCACAGGAGATGCAGCACTTCCTACCCGATCAGAGGAGAAGCTGGCAGTGTAAGCTGCTGACCTGCTGCTGTGAGAGCCTGGGGGGAGGTGCTGGAACAGCCAGGAAGAAGCTGAGCACTGCCCCCGACTGATTAACCCTGCTGATGCCGTGATCATGAGCGATCACTTCATTTGGAGGTCAGTGAAGAGATGCAGGGACAAATGACAGCTTCTCTGCATCTCTGACTGCTGTAATTAGATACTAAATGTAACTATCTAATCACAGCAGTGTGTCAAATGCTGCAAACAGTAGCTCATCTACATCTTATCACTCTGTCTGTGACATTGTTAGAGATAAGAGCTGTGCTGTTGTGAAACTTGTGTGGAATCCAAATTTTGTTGGAAAAATGAGAAATCGCTGGTCAACTTTTAACACTTATAACTTCCTAACAAATAAAAATTTTGTTTCCAAAATTGTGCTGATGTAAAGTAGACATGTGGGAAATGTTATTTATTAACTATTTTTTGTGACATATCTCTGTGATTTAAGGGCATAAAAATTAAAAATTTGAAAATTGCAAAATTTTCAAAATTTTCGCCATATTTCCATTTTTTTCATAAATAACTGCAAGTTATATCGAAGAAATTTTACCACTACCATGAAGTACAATATATCACGAGAAAACAATCTCAGAATCGCCAAGATCCGTTGAAGCGTTCCAGAGTTATAAGCACATAAAGTGACAGTGGTCAGAATTGTAAAAATAGGCTTGGTCCTTAACCTACAAAATGGCTTGGTCGTTAAGGGGTTAAAGTCCACAGCAAACAGAACGTAATCAAAACGAAATCATAAACAGAAATCCTAAGCCTCTGCGGCTACTCACTACACGTAGGTAGATTCCCTCACTATCAGAGACCAGACTCTACCAGCCTGACCCAAAACAACACATTATATTCAGTAGTTACCAGCGTGGTTTTCCTAGAATCTCCTCTTTGTGTCTGAATGGCACACCTAGCATCCAGACTGAGAGAGTTCTCCTTATATTCAGTAGTTACCAGCATGGAGTTTCGCAGAGACTCCTCTTGTGTCCGGGGCACCTCAGCACCCAGACTGAGAGAGCTCACCTCCCGGAGACTCCTTCTGTGCCTGGACTCCTGTCCAGACTAAGCGAGCTCTCTGTCTGTGATCCCAGACACCTACTTCTGGCTTCCTAATCAACACCTGAGTGGCTTCAGGTCTGAGCTGCAAGTGTGTACTGAATGGAAGGTGTAGTGACCTTTCTCCACCACTAGGTTTACAAAACCATACATTTCCCTTATACCAGTCAGCAAAGTATCTAGGTGAAATGTACACCCCATTCAACACATATACCTTCACTGTCTCACACCGGGTTATGCTTAGTTAACCAAGGAAGGCCCAGCACTATAGGAGTAGGAAGACCCTCCAACACATAACACGACAACAGTTCTTTATGTAACGCCCCCACTTGAAGATCTATGTTATGCACTGCTTGCAAAAAACTACCCTGACCGAGAGGTCTGGCATCGATCGAGAATATGGGGACGGGTTTAGCCAACACACTCAATCGCATACCTTGAACCTGGGCAAAGCGAGCATCCACCAGATTAGCCCCGGCCCCACTATCCAGAAGAACAGATATCCTCTCAGTTCCCGCACCCACCACCACCTCCGCCGGTACGAGAAACTGAGACGAACTTAGGGGCGAAATACTTACTCCCAGATTGCCATCCACCACACAATCTGGGATCAATAGTTTTCCGGCGACTTCTCACTCTGCAAAGGACGGGATGGACACCCCCCAATAAAATGTCCCTTTTTCCCACAGAAAAAACAACTTCCTGTTTTGTGGCGCCCCACCGATCCCCTCCCCCGGAATGATGTCCCTCCTAATTGCATAGGCTCCTCAGGACTGACCAGGGGAACCTCCAAATAAGGGACCCTTGAGGAAGGTGGAGTCATTACAGGGGGCGAAGTTACCCGCACCTCTCCCGAAGCCGTCTGTCAATACGAATAGCAAGGGCCATAGCGCCTTCCAGTGATGTGGGAGGGTCATACTGTGCCAGCACATCCTTTAATTTGTCAGATAAACCTTGACAAAACTGGCTCCTAAGAGCCGGGTCATTCCACTGGGTGTCCGTGGCCCACCTACGGAACTCCGAACAGAATTCCTCCGCCGGACGATCTCCCTGCTGGATCCTACGTAACTTAGATTCATCAAGGTAGACCTGATCCGGGTCATCATACACAAGACCCAGAGCTGCAAAAAACCTATCCACTGACTGGAGAGCTGGGGAGCCCGGGGGGAGAGAGAACGCCCAGGATTGGGGGTCTCCTTGTAGGAGCGAGATGACAATCCCCACCCTTTGTTCTTCACTCCCAGATGACCGAGGTCGCAGCCGAAAGTACAATTTACATGCCTCCCGGAAAGCAAAAAACTTGTCCCGCCCCCCAGTGAACCTGTCAGGAAGAGCTACTTTAGGTTCTGGTCCGGCTTGCTCCAGGGGGTACAAAACCTTGGACTTAACATCCGCCAGCTCCATGGACAAACTCTGCAACTGCCGAGCTAGACTGACTACTGGATCCATGGTGGCTGGAGAAAATCTTTAGGGGTCGGTGAAAATGTCACGCTGTTACTGCATACAGGAGGTCTGGGGTCTATGCTGACCCTAAGCTGGGGTCCTGACTAATCCCTCTACCTGGAGGTACTGTTGATGGTACAGAGGTCCAGGCCGCCAGCGTAATCCCTACCTCCTGAGGATCCCTGAACCTCAGTGATCTAGTCCTGAGAAGGACCCTGATCACAACACAGGGGACTGGAAGGTATATGCCTAGACACAGTAATAGACGAACGAGACAGAACAAGGGGTAAACTAAAATCCACCTTGCATACAAAAGTCATACCACAGAAAACAGAGGGCACACCAACGGGTAAGGAGATAAATGATAAAGCGAGGAGGGGAAAAAAAGACCACACCAGGTACTCTTCACTTCAGACTTCACAATACCACGATCCGCTCTGCTGGTCTGCATGAATGCTTTCACCGACACTTCCCTAGCAGACTGGCAGGTATTTGAAGGAATCCAATTACAGCAACATTAATTGCAGCTGGGCGAGGCTGGTCTTGTCTAGCCCAGAGAGAGGGAGAATTAACTCCCTCACTGACGAAAAACACCCAGCACCAGAAACTCAGCTGTGAGAAGTCAGGGTGTGCAATCGCGACGATCTTCGTAGCGACACACCCGTGACAATATGCCAGTTTTTCCACCTCCCTAACTGGGCTGTATCCCCCAGGGCCGGCGTCAGCACCTGGCGCACCCGGGCAAGTTCCGGGGCCCTGAGCAGGTGGTGGGGCCCACTCACCATCAGAGACACCGGTGTACCATGAGGGGCCCTGTGCCAGTGCCGGCGCCCATGAGTGGGCCCCCCTGCTTGCTCAGGGCCCCAGCACTTTCAATACTTACCTCTCCCTGCTCCACTGCTGTGATGTCTACTGCGTTTCCTGACAGTGACATTTAGGTCAGAGAGCGCGATTACATCACGTCTGTACGCCCTCTGCCTGAACAGTCACAGTGCAGAGAGCTGGAAGATGGCGACACTGAGGAGTCCAGAGTAGAGCAGTGCCAAGCGAGGAGAGGTATTTCATTTTTTTTTTAATGTTTGGAGCAATATATGTGGAGCACTGGAGAATTATATATGGGGCCCATGATACAATTGAGCATCATAGATAGGGCCCATTACACACTGGAGCATTATATATGGGGCCCATGATACACTTGAGCATCATAGATAGGGCCCATTATACACTGGAGCATTATATATGGGGCCCATCATACACTTGAGTATCATAGATAGGGCCCATTAGACACTGGAGCATTACATATGGGGCCCATCATACACTGGAGCATCATATATGTGGCCCATCATATACTAGAGCATCATATGGGGTTCATTATTTATGGGGCATCATATAGGGCCCTTTTTTATATGGAGCATCATATGGAGCACATATGGGGACTATACTGTATGGAGCATTATATGGAGCCCATTCTGTATGGGGCACTATGTTGTGCCCATAATACTCTATGGAGGACTATACTGTCCGTTTTTGTAGCTATTGTAGAATTTACAATAGATATCACTCATGTAATGTAAGAAGTGAAGTATTTGGCATTGCACTATACCTATATTTCTCTGCCGTATCGGAGCATCATGAATTGTGGTATGTGTTAAAGGGGCCCACTGAGACTCTTTCGCCCAGGGCCCCCGAAAACCTGGAGCCAGCCCTGCCCCCCACTAATTTTAGCCAAATAACCCACAGTTTTCAATGAGTTACTATTATTATAAAGTAAATTAAGGTTGACAAGCTTAAGTAATAAGAATTGATGTCGTTGGCATTGAAATGGACACTGTAGGTGTGTTTACTGTCCTCCACTCCCTGCCGACTTTTAGTCCCCATTGACTTGCATTGGGGTCGGATTTTTGACTCCGACTCGACTTTTTCCGATAGTCTGCCGACTTCGTTCGACTCGACTTTTGGGAAAGTCGGATGGTCTGAAACCCGACTCGAACCTCCCAGAGGCAAAATCGCTCATCTCTAATCGCTACCATCGATCGTTGGCGTTCTTAAGACCGGTCCTTGCCACCAGATCTTAAGTATTTTGTTTTTTTATGTATTGTGTTGTATTCTGTGTTTTTATATTCCACAGGAGTTGGCGCTTTGACTATTGTAAATGCATGATACTAATGTTTTTCTTTTCACAGCACCTGGAGCAGCACGCTGCAACCTAGTCCTGGAGCGGTCCTTCAGCGAGCTGCCTCGGACCCGTCCCAGCCATCCACCAGCCAAGAAACAGCTTGTGGGTCGGCAACACAGACAGCTGGAGACTAGGAAGCTGGTCCATCAGGTGTTACCCTGTCCCAAAAAAAGGTATCTGCCACTGGTTTTGCGGGCACTTCCCAAGCAGAAGGCCTCGGACAGGAATCTCATGCCCGAGTTCATTCACTTGAGCAGAATGGCCTCAAGGCGCTGAATGACAGACTGGAAAGCGGTTTTACCCTAATGGAAACACGCTTCCAGTCTGTTGAGTGTCGCCTTGACCATCTGGAAGCCATCCTCAACAGACCAGCGCACCATTTTTTTTACCAAATTGAACGGGGCATGGCGGAACACCTTAGTCCTGAGCTCCAGCTGACTGTGATGCAGGCTTGCAACACTGCTTACATGCAAGCTATGCAGCAGAGTCAGTATGTGCAGCAGCCAGTGGTGCCTTTTTCAACTGTGCCACCACTGACTCGCTTCACCTCCCTACCGACTTCTGCTGCCATGCCGGACACCAGTACACAACAGCATGTCCCAGTGCAGCTGGACACTCCCCCGTCACCACCATGCCAAGCGCTGCTCCTGCTTGGACATCCTCCACCCCTGCTTGGACCTCAACCACCTCCACCCCTGCTTGGACCTCCTCCAACTCCACCGCCAGGACCGCCACCACCACCGAGCAGCAGCTGCGGGACTCACACTCGTTATTCGGGACCACGGACCCTGGCAGGAGGTCCCCCAGCTCCAGGAGGTCCCCCAGTTCCTGGAGGTCCCCCAGTTCCTGAGTCCCAGCTCACGGAGGTCCCCCAGCTCAAGGAGGTCCAAGAAGGAGAGCACAAAGACTGGCCGCAGAATGCAGAAAAAATTAGAAAGTTTTGTTCTCCCTCCCCCCTGACCTCCCACTGTGTCTGACCCGCTGCCTTCCCTCACAACTTTTGTCGCCCCTTCCCCTAAAACCCCTTCGTTGCCTTCCTTTAAGCCATTCCTTGTCCCTCCACACCCCCAAGTTCCCACCATCTTCCCCCAAACGTCGCTCCTGGTAATTTTTTTTTGTTTGTTTGATAATAAATGTTATTTTGTTTTTCCCCAACTGTTTGGTTTAATTGTGGCTTTCGCCACCTACACACACTGCGCCGTACACTTTGTGATTTTGCCACCACATAGCTCGAGTACTGACATATGCTTCTTGTGTCAGTCCTGGAGCTATGTGTTGTCAAAAACACAAATATATGACTTGTATTTTCACATTCAGTCTGCAAATATTGGTCAGACTGAATTGAGGATGGTGGGGAGTGCAAGGCATATCTATTCTCACCTTGCCAGATATCATAAAGAGTGAATTGAGGATGGTGTGTTTTGCCCATCATCATTTCACTCTTTGTGACACAAGGCCAGGGGATGCTATATATACTTTGGAAGTAACCACATCATCTATTCAGTCTGTGGCAAATAGACTGAAGAGATGATATAGAAAATACATGTTATATCTACAATACTCTGGCCTGGTATCATAACTATTTAGCACACCTGGCCAGGTGACTATACCTATGAGTTGTCATCTGCAGCGTCGCTTCAGTCTGCATCATCTATTGCACGCAGACTGGAGAGATGCTGGTGGAACTCACGTGTATTCACCTGCCCAGGTGTCATAAAATTCTGAAGTCAGGATGCTTTTTTTTTTGGCATCCTCCCTTCAGCATGACACCAGGCCAGGGGATTGTAGAAGTTGTATATACTTATGATCTCTCCAGTCTGCGTGCATACTTAGCCACAGTGGAGATACTACAACTAATATTTATATTCATATGGTCAGGTGTCATAAAGAGTGAAGGATGCTAGTGCATCCCAAAATCACTATTTGTAACATCAGGCCAGGTGATAAATATTTGTTGTATCTCCACCGTCTTTGCAGTATCTCAACGATCGCAGCAATCTGCTTGAACACAGACTTGAGAGATGATGAAGGTCATACAACTTTTCTCTGTAAGACAAACCTGGTAAGGAGTCCTAGTAAAGTCAGGATGCACAAAACACAGCATCCTGACTTCACTGGACACCGGGGCTGGTGATTATTGTATTGGAGTGTATAAAGACAGAGTGCACTCGGTACAGGTATCAAAACTGTTTTTTTATTAACATACACACAATAAAAATTTTTACACCATTTGCTCTTGCCATGACACACGTCCCATATCAGATATAAATATAAATAGGCCGCAAATTGGTCCCTCATTTTGCCAACTTCAACTGACGACCTGAGAGGGTGCTGAGTGAATTCAGGCAATGGGTTGGCAGCTGGTTCATCTAGTTCAAACTTAGGGCGCTCTTTAGCCATAACAAAATTGTGAAGAACCACACAGGCTTTCACCACCTCATCCACTGCTTCAAGTTTAAGATAAATGGCTGTGCCGAGAATGCACCATCTGGACACAAGAATCCCAAAGGCACACCTTACAGTTCTTCGTGCCCTTGTGAGTCTGTAAATAAAGATTTTTCTTGTGTTGTCCAAGTCCCGGCTGGAGTATGGTTTCAACAGGTTTGGCACATTTGAAATGACTCATCCCCAACCATTACAAATGGCAGTGGCGGACCTTCGATGTGGGGAAGAGGCTGTGGCAGGGGGAAATTAAAATGGTTGCCATACAACCTACGGCCCATGTCAGAGTTCTTAAAAGTCTGAGAGTCATTGCCCCGGCTGTTATGATTTGGTAACTGAGGAGAGCAGGCAAAAAAGGAAATACACCAGAGCAGTTGGAAACTATGAGATTGCAGTACCCTGACTAACCACCACAACTAGAGGCTGCCGTGGAGCGTTCCTACGTTGGTCCTAGACGCCTCGTCACAGCCTGAGAAACTAACTACACCTAAAGATAGAAAGAGGAAAGCTATCTGCCCCGGAGCAGATCCCCAAAGAACATAGAAAGCCCCCAAACATGTAATGGCGGTTAGACAAGAAGAAATACTGACACAGACAGAAAATAGTATGAGCAAACGTTGGGGCCCAAACTTACTAAATAGAAAAGGATAGGAAGGGCACTTACTGCAATCCCAAAAAACCCTGAAAAGCACCAACTCTACTAATTTCAAAAACACCTGAGATCACACGACCTCTACCACCTAAATTAGTTCTCTGGTGTAACCAAAAACAAAACAGCAGCCACTGGAAAAAGCAAATGTACAAACAACAGTGGCTGAACTGAACTGAGAGGCAAAAGCCCCCAGAGGGGACCCTGAAGGCCCCCACAGAAGTGCAGGACAAAATGCAAAAATCAAGCACAAAAACAAAAAGAAGAAAATGTCTTATCTGTTAGCAGGAGATTCAGACACGACACAGCAGGCTACCAAGGAAACAGGAATCAAGGATACAGACCAGAACAATTGATCACCGGCAACCCTGATGGGCAGGCGACTCCCTTATATAAGACCAGTCAGTAACACCTGATTCCCAATCCTCACAATCTTCACTGGACAGTCCAGCACCGCCTGTAACCACGAGAGGGAGCCTCTGCTCAGAACTCATTTCCAGCCTATTCACAACAGTACCCCCCCTTGAGGAGGGGTCACCGAACCCTCATTTGAGCAACCAGGTCGGTCAGGATGAGTTCTATGTTACGCACGGATGAGTCTCCTAGCATGGATGTCCGAAGCAAACACCCAAGAATTGTCTTCCTGACCATAACCTCTCCATTTAACCAAATACTGGAGTTTCCGTCTAGAAAAACGAGAATTCAATATTTTCTCAACCACATACTCCAGATTGCCCTCAACCAAAACAGGGTCAGGAGGCACAGTAGTAGGAACCACTGGCTCAACAAACCTCTTCAACAAGGACTTGTGGAACACGTTATGGATCTTAAATGTCCCTGGAAGAAGCAAACGAAAAGAAACAGGATTAAGAATCTCCATGATCTTATAAGGTCTAATGAACCTAGGCTTAAATTTAGGAGATGCCACTCTCATAGGAATATTTCTTGAGGACAACCAGACCAAGTCCCCCACTTTAAACCGAGGACCATCAGTCCTATGCCGGTTAGCAAACCGCTGGGCCCTCTCCTGAGAGAGGGACAACCTCTCCACTACCTGGTCCCAAATCTGTTGCATACGCTCCACAACAGAGTCAACACCTGGACAGACAGAAGCCTCCGTCTGTCCTGAAGAAAATCGAGGGTGAAACCCAGAATTACAGAAAAATGGAGACATCAAAGTGGCAGAGCTAGCCCTATTATTAAGAGCAAACTCAGCCAAAGGCAAAAAAGAGACCCAGTCATCCTGATCAGCAGACACAAAGCATCTTAGATAAGTCTCCAATGTCTGGTTTGTTCTCTCAGTTTGACCATTTGTCTGAGGATGAAACGCCGAGGAGAAAGACAATTGAACACCAATTTTAGAACAAAAGGTCCTCCAAAATCTGGAAACAAACTGGACTCCTCTGTCAGACACAATGTTCTCAGGAATGCCGTGTAAACGAACCACGTGCTGAAGGAACAAAGGCACCAATTCAGAGGAGGAAGGCAACTTAGGTAATGGCACAAGATGTATCATCTTGGAAAACCTATCGCAAATCACCCAGATGACGGTCATTCTCTGAGAAACAGGGAGGTCGGAAATGAAATCCATAGAGATATGGGTCCATGGTCTCTTGGGCACAGGTAATGGCATCAACAAACCACTAGAACGAGAGCAAGGCTTGGAGCGAGAGCAAGTCCCGCAGGACTGCACAAACTCCCTGACATCACGAGACAAGGTAGGCCACCAAAAGGACCGACTAACCAAGTCTCTGGTACCAAAAATTCCGGGATGACCGGCCAACGCGGAACAATGAATCTCAGACATCACACTCTTTTTCCACTGGTCCGGGACAAACAATTTTCCAACAGGGCAGCACTCGGGCCTATCCTCCTGACACCCCTCCAGAGCAAGTCTCAAATTGGGCGAGATGGTGGAAAGAACTACACCCTCTTTCAAAATAACAGAAGGATCAGATAGGAGAGTCCGCCAGGAAACTCCTCGAGAGGGCATCTGCCTTAACATTTTTAGTGCCAGGAAGAAATGAAACCACAAAATTAAAACGTGTGAAAAACAAGGCCCACCTGGCCTGTCTAGGATTAAGTCGCTTGGCAGATTCCAGATAGACCAGATTCTTATGGTCCGTAAGGACCACCACCTGATGTTTGGCTCCCTCCAGCCAATGTCTCCACTCTTCAAAAGCCCACTTCATGGCTAATAACTCCCGATTACCCACGTCATAATTACGTTCAGTTGGAGAAAATTTTCGAGAGAAAAAGGCACAAGGGTTACTTTTAGAGGTCTCTGGATCTCTTTGGGACAAAACGGCACCTGCCCCAATTTCAGAGGCATCAACCTCCACCTCAAATGGTAGAGAAACATCAGGCTGCCGTAGAACAGGAGCAGAAGTGAATCTCTGCTTAAGTTCCTGAAATGCAGAGATTGCCTCAGGAGGCCAATTAACCACATCAGAACCTTTCTTGGTCAAATCAGTTAATGGTTTAACAATAACAGATAAATTACCAATACATTTACGATAAAAATTGGCAAAACCCAAGAATCTTTGAAGAGCCTTTAATGAAGTAGGTTGAACCCAATCACAGATAGCCTGAACTTTGACCGGGTCCATTTCAATAACAGATGGGGATAAAATGAATCCCAGAAATGAGATCCTCTGTACACCAAAAAGACACTTTGATCCCTTCACATACAGAGCATTCTCTCTCAAAATCTGGAACACAGTCCGAACATGTTTTACATGAGAGTCCCAGTGTTAAAAATGCTTAATTTTGTATATTTTTCAAGGACTTGTTACCAGATGCGATACTTTAAAGAAAACGTCACGTTTCTTATAAAAAAAAATGTAGTGGTTTATTGGACTGTCCATCAAAAAAACATCATTACAGGAAAACATAAAATGAGTGAAATAGTTACGTAGATTGTCCATTTGTCCATAGCAAAACTTGTACACATCTTTCCTTGGTGTCCTGAATGGTAAAATGACATCTGTTTCTCCACAGCGTCTTAAGGAAGCAACACGTGTTTACATGGCAGCTGGCTGTTCATTCATCATAGTTCTTGTCAGAGTAAAGTGTCTGTAGAGAAAGCACATGCCCTCCCTTCGTGTAGCCATTATATATAGTCCCTTAGATCACGTGGTCTCTGTATATGGAGTTGTCACTTTACCATACAGAAATAGCATCTGTAATGTCAGCGATCGTTAACGTGCTTGGTACAGAATTGAATGTATAAATCCATAACCAATAATTAATATTTAACAATTCCCCCTTTTGAGGGTGACAGACATTAATTGGAACCCTCAAAGTAGAGAAGTTCATCTTTAGGATAATCAGATCTTCTTTCTTCTTTTTCGGCAAAAATAATTTAATTTCCATAATAATAATAATAATAATAATAATATCAGATTATTGTTATATGCACTCAATAACATAATGATGTGAATTCATGTTATGGTAAGCCGTGACTAATATTCATATAAAATATGTGTCTTATACTTTCCTAAACCTAAATCGAAGCATCTCTGGTCCAGTCATCATCATCTGATGTCATCTGGTCTTCATGTTGACGTCTTGTTCTTGATTCTTTTAAAACACAGTCTTTATACGATAATTCCTTTGAAATAACATGTAGATATTGTAGAGACCGTGTGTCATGTGTCAATCAAAGTCCATAAATTCAAATGTTGATAAGAAAACAAAATCCATTGATGAAATGAAGCTTTAATATCTGAGCAGTGTCACCTTTAAGACCTGGACTTACATTGGCTCGCCTTGGATATTTCTGGAATCCTCCATGCCATCCACACTGGTCTTGGAACAGGTGTGACGTCTTTGGTCAGCAAAGCAAAGGTTAAAATGACTCTTCCTTGCTAAAGATAGCACCATAACCAGTCCTTAGTCCTAATGCACAGGACTCATGTCAGGGTTGTAGTTTCCTGACAACTTATTGTTCACCAGCTTTCATTGAAGCTTCATAGGTGATAGGAAACCACTGGAACGTGATAAAAGCGTGATAACACAGTTCATATTAGCATCATAGGATCATCGTCCTCTGCCATTGTGTCTGTCAGTGGTGAATACCGCAGTTGTTGTCAATGATGAAATGAATTGTAATTGACACAGTCTATTATTACTCAGACATCATATAGCCTTTTTACCTTCTGGAACTTCGGCTTTTTCTTCTTGTAACTTTTTAAATTTACTTGAATTTAGAAATATGAAAAGTCTTTATTAATGTAATTCCAATATCTTGCTTGAAGTCTTCATTCCCTATTCTATACCAAATCTGGTAATTTTCCTGACCTATAATATCACAGCGTACCATAGCAATCAGTAATATCCATAGAATTATTATCAGAGTAGTAATATAGAATTCATGTTTGTATAGTAAAACAATAATAAATGATAATGCATTATTAACCATATTCTTCATGAGATAGAACATTTTTATGTCATTGGTGTAATTACCTTTTCAACCCATAGGTGTCAATGTGTTTTTCATGTAACAAGTGTTTCCATCTTTATTACTAAAACTTTATTAATGGAATATATTTATTAGACCAATAATAAATAAGAATGTATAGCCATGAACCAAAATGTGAATATCAGTGAATGAATGAAAGAATTATTGTATTTACTCAGAATTAGAACATTTTCTTTTAATGAACCGATATCTTCACTATATTTAATGAAGCAATATTCTTGTACTAGACATTACTTTATTAAATATTGATGTTTCTTGATTGTTTGAGATAAAAATAAAAATTAAGAATCAAAAATAGAGATAAAGGAAGAATAAAAATTTAAAAATGAAAAATAAGAATAAAAACAAAAATAAGAATAAAAATAAAAATAAGGCCTTTATATGTTTATGACAAATGCTGAGTAGTTATGTTCTCAGTAACACATACCCTTAATATTTCCATTATCTGGATGATTTCATATTTGTCATAACCTTGTGTCACCAAAATTTTCATATTATGCAACTTTGCATGTAATCCCCTTCTTAGTGTAATGAAATGACTCTTTATAATACTTAATGTTATTATCTCTAGTAGTTATACCATTGTACCTTTTTATATTCTTTAAAATGTGTGAAGAAGAGGTATTGATGAAATGTGATGATGTATTCAAGATCAAAAACACATTTCCCCCTTAATACCAAAAAATATTATTTTATGAAATAATTCATTTATCAAAACCAAAAAGGAAAAAATAATTGTTTTATAAATTATTTATGTAACTTCTGTTTTAGCTTTATACCATATATTTATCTGAAGATGTGTACCATCTATGTAACCATTAAAAATAAAAATAACATTGAATATATCATAAAATTATCCTTTGGGAAAAAAAAAAATAATCTAAATGTAAATTTTCTTGATAAACCATTTTGATGTGTGATTACACTTATCTACTATTAACTAAAAAATAATTACTAAAGGAATATATGTTGAGTAGATAATATTCATTATGTATCTCAATATTCTAATAATTGAACTGATTTGTATTATTTCTCTTAAAACCAAGTTGTTGGTTTTCTCGCATACCATGAATTGTGAAACCTCTCCTTTCATACATCACATACACTTATTCACTCTTAGCAGCTGCTCATACACGCATCTGTCATCTGTCACTCAGACTGTGAACATATAAGTTTACACCACAAGTTCCTCATACAAAAAGGTAGGAATATTAACCCAAATAATTGTATCCTAATTATCAATGCGCATTGTAAACTACTAAATTTAATATTTTAATATTTCTTTGAATATTCCCCAAATACACATAACAAACTTTGTGAACCATTTATAGATAAAAGGACTCATAAGAAAATTTGGTTATGAGCTGTTTCTATATTTGGTGCAAGGGTTTGCAACTGAAATTGAACCCTAGAACTTAAGAGGCCTAAAGAAAAATTCTTTGACTTGCAAAGGCCGAGCTCACTGAGACTACAAGAGCTTTAAGTTGCAACCACTGAAATAGGGGTATATGGTAGCCTTATTATTAGAACAGTTTGAATGTCACATGTGTGACTGTCATGCTGTAAGAACATATTGCCATGCAAATAAATAACTTCAAAATGTTAGCAACACACAAAAACTAAATTTAGATTCAGTTAGTTATATATTATTTCCTTTTAAGTGTTAAATATATAAAAACATGCAGTTATTACAAATTCCTGTGTAAATAAAGGAATAGATCCATGTAAGAGAGTTTTTCCCGATTAAATCCTACTTTGAAGTGAAAATTCTAAGGAACAATAAGAGATAAAGTTAATATCATATTCATCCAGAAAGAAAACAATTGCAATGTCTTATACATATATATATTGGCTTTAATGTAATTCTAAATATTACTGTAGTATATTTTAATTATATCACTATAGATATAGATATACAGTTATACAATTTCTACTTATACAAGTATACTATATACTGTATGCTGTATGAATATATATATATATATCTACAAAAGCTGTGAACTACAGAATTATATTTATAAAATAATTACAAATAACTGAATAATATATTGTATAATACTTTTACACAACATATAATTTCATTTTCAGTCAATTCCTAAACCAAATCTTATTTCTTTGTCAAAGATGTCCTGGAAAACTCTGTTAATCATTCCTTTTTTTAATGATTGTTTGAGCAGCTCCGATAATGAGCTGTAAACTGAAGACTCAACTATGTCTCTTTGAAGAATCACCTGTTCCTGTCTTTCAATGTCCGCCATTTGTCTCTTTACAGAGCGGTCTGAACTTTGAATTATTAACTCTTTCTGCAAAGCGGACTCTTGGATTTTTTTATAGGGCTTATATCTAATATGTAATTTTCCTCCGTATGTCATAGATTTGATTCCGGGGATGACTCAGTTTAGGAGATTTTGACACTGGCTTTTGAAAAGATCTTACTCTGTCTGTTTGATTTATTTTCCTATCACGATTCTCATGTTTTCTAGCAAAATCAAGGAATTGCGCACATTCAAATAAAGTATCTTTTTGTGACGCAATAACACGAGATACAGAATTTAGGAATCCAAATTTGTCCACAAAATACTTTATCATTGATTGTGTTTTGACATTGGTAATTAGAGTTTTGTACAACCTTTCAAATATGGACATGAATGTAAAAGTACATTCTTTCCGACCAATCCTTAATTTTTGAAGAATATCAATATCTGGACAATTTTCATTTAATGCACAGAAAATCAGAATTTTCAATCTGTCTTTATCATCTAGATCTCCATGTAAGTTATCACAAGTCAACTTCAATGTTAAGCGTCTGGAAAAGGTTGCAGGAAGCCACAATTTAAATAATTGATTTTTAAATCAAGCATTACTTAAATCAAGCTTGTCAATAAAGCTTTCGAAGATTTCAGAATTTCTGCATACATGGATTTTGTTATCATATGCAGGAATGATTTTGCATAATTTTAACAAATTTTTCCTAACTTTAATTTGGAGTTGGGCCTCTGAATTGTCTTCTATTTTTGGTGGCCTTTGAACATCCATCTCTCGTACGTCATCTGCATCAGTTCTCAAGTCTCCTCCCATGTTCCCTCCTACATCAGTTCTCAAGTCTCCTCCCATGTTCCCTCCTACATCAGTTCTCAAGTCTCCTCCCATGTTCCCTCCTACATCAGTTCTCAAGTCTCCTCCTATGTTCCCTCCTACATCAGTTCTCAAGTCTCCTCCCATGTTCTCTCCTACATCAGTTCTCAAGTCTCCTCCCATATTTCCACCATCTTTTTTTACGTCATCAGAGACAAGGTCACCTTGAGTAGCCATTACAGACACATGTCCCACATGTTGCTCAATTTCCTCATTACAGTCAATTTCGGGAACATCACTGGTATCTTCTGACACTATTTCTACACAGTCATCTTTAGATTTCTCTAATACAAACTTGTGAAATACATGAACTAACTGTAATATGTTTTTTAATTTCTCTCTTTCTCTATTAAAGGACACCAGCTTAGATTCTAGCTTTAGATTTTCCATTTCACATTCTGCATATAAGCTGAGCCATAAAACTTCTAAATTTGACTGATCTACAGACATAAATTTCAGTCTACTTTGCTTAGAAAAAGAAGTAATGACATCCATATTTCTTACCTTAAAATATCTCAGCTTGTAGCTCCTTTCTTGGACAATGGCCTCTTGTCATCAGCACGTCTGATTCCTGTAATCAACTCTTAGTCCTCATTCATAGGTTCTTTTCTTGATCCTGAAATATCATAGTGTGATTTCTTTGACGACTTGCACATCTGACGTAATTTTGCTTCTATTCCTCCCCTTGCAAGTTTTCAGAAATTCACACTCTAAAAATCAAGTGTGACTGGCTGGCTCTCCAAAATGTTAAAAATGCTTAATTTTGTATATTTTTCAAGGACTTGTTACCAGATGCGATACTTTAAAGAAAACGTCACGTTTCTTATAAAAAAAAAATGTAGTGGTTTATTGGACTGTCCATCAAAAAACATCATTACAGGAAAACATAAAATGAGTGAAATAGTTACGTAGATTGTCCATTTGTCCATAGCAAAACTTGTACACATCTTTCCTTGGTGTCCTGAATGGTAAAATGACATCTGTTTCTCCACAGCGTCTTAAGGAAGCAACACGTGTTTACATGGCAGCTGGCTGTTCATTCATCATAGTTCTTGTCAGAGTAAAGTGTCTGTAGAGAAAGCACGAGCCCTCCCTTCGTGTAGCCATTATATATAAGTCCCTTAGATCACGTGGTCTCTGTATATGGAGTTGTCACTTTACCATACAGAAATAGCATCTGTAATGTCAGCGATCGTTAACGTGCTTGGTACAGAATTGAATGTATAAATCCATAACCAATAATTAATATTTAACACCCAGTCATTAGAAAAAATCAAGATATCATCCAAATAAACAATCAGAAATTTATCCACAAAATCCCTGAAAATGTCATTCATGAAGGACTGGAAGACAGAAGGAGCATTAGTGAGCCCAAAGGGCATCACAAGGTACTCAAAATGCCCTTCAGGGGTATTAAATGCCGTCTTCCATTCATCCCCGTGCTTAATGCGAATAAGGTTATATGCCCCTCTGAGGTCAAGCTTGGTAAACCAAGTAGCGTTTTTCACCCTGGAAAACAGATCAGAGATCAAGGGTAACGGATATTGATATTTCACAGTAATATTGTTCAAGAGACGATAATCAATACACGGCCTTAATGAACCATCCTTTTTGGCCACAAAGAAAAAAACCGGCACCTAAGGGTGAAGAGGATGGTCTGATATGACCCTTCTCCAATGACTCCTTGATATAAGACCGCATAGCGTCATGTTCAGGTACAGACAAGTTAAAAAGGCGACCTTTAGGGAATTTACTACCAGGCACTAATTCAATAGCGCAGTCATAGCTCCTATGGGGAGGTAAGGATGCAGATTTACTTTCGCTAAACACATCAGAAAAATCAATCAAAAAGTCAGGAACATCCTGAGCCTGGGGGGAGGCAGAAAAAACAGGAGTGTTGGTATTAACACATTGGGAGCCCCAACTGGTAACAGAAACAGATTTCCAATCCAAAACAGGATTATGAGACTGTAACCAAGGGAAACCCAGTACGATAATGTCATGCAGATTATACAGAACTAAAAATTTGCAACTCTCCTGATGATCAGGTTCTACCCTCATTATCACCTGAGTAGAGAACTGAGGTTTATTCTCAGCCAAAGGGGTAGAATCGATCCCCAGTAGGGGAATAGACTTCCGTAGGGGTATCAAGGGAAACCCACAACGTTTAGCAAAATCAAAATCCATCAGGTTAATAGCTGCTCCAGAATCAACAAAAGCCTGAGCAGAAAATGAGGACAGAGAGAATATCAGTGTAACAGTTAATAAAAACTTAGTCTGGACACTACCCAAGACAACTGAGCGAGCAAAACGTCTTCCCCGCTTAGGGCAGACAGAAATAGCATGAGAGGCATCACCACAGTAGAAACATAACCCATTGCGCTTTCGAAATTCATGACGCTGTGCCCCAGAAACCACTCTATCACACTGCATGGATTCAGAAGCAGGTTCACAAGGCAACATTATTCCACGCATACCTTTCCGCTCACGCAAACGTCTGTCAATTTGAATCGCTAATGACATAGAATCATTGAGACCAGAGGGAACAGGGAATCCCACCATAACATCCTTTACATTATCTGACAGTCCCTTCCGAAAAAGAGCTGCCAAAGCGTCGTCATTCCATTTGGTCAGGACTGTCCACCTACGGAATCTCTGACAGTATAACTCAGCGTCCTCAAGCCCCTGACTTAATGCCAACAAAGTTCTTTCAGCTTGATCAGTGACATTAGGCTCATCGTACAATAACCCCAAAGCCTGAAAAAACGCATCAACATCACTCAAAACAGGATCCCCAGGTGTCAGGGAAAAAGCCCAATCCTGAGGGTCGCCGCGCAGGAGAGAGATGACAATTTGAACCTGCTGCGCTGCGTTCCCCGAGGACTTAGATTTCAAGGCAAAAAACAATTTACAGTCATTTTGAAATTCAGAAACTTAGCTCGATCCCCGAAAAACAAATCTGGCATGGGAATCCTAGGTTCCACAACAGGCAACCTAGCAAGATAGGTAGCAATACTCCGAACTTCAGTGGCAAGCTGATCCACACGGCCAGACAACTGTGCAAACTCCATTGAGAGAGAAAAAAAAATCCTCCTCAGCACCCAGAGATACAGAGGGAAAAAAAAATGTCTGACAACTTTTTTTTCTTTCCACAATATTTTTCCTTCTGTGAGTACCATATAATTTTCAGTTTTGGGCCGGTGATACTGTTATGATTTGGTAACTGAGGAGAGCAGGCAAAAAAGGAAATACACCAGAGCAGTTGGAAACTATGAGATTGCAGTACCCTGACTAACCACCACAACTAGAGGCAGCCGTGGAGCGTTCCTACGTTGGTCCTAGACGCCTCGTCACAGCCTGAGAAACTAACTACACCTAAAGATAGAAAGAGGAAAGCTATCTGCCCCGGAGCAGATCCCCAAAGAACATAGAAAGCCCCCAAACATGTAATGGCGGTTAGACAAGAAGAAATACTGACACAGACAGAAAATAGTATGAGCAAACGTTGGGGCCCAAACTTACTAAATAGAAAAGGATAGGAAGGGCACTTACTGCAATCCCAGAAAACCCTGAAAAGCACCAACTCTACTAATTTCAAAAACACCTGAGATCACACGACCTCTACCACCTAAATTAGTTCTCTGGTGTAACCAAAAACAAAACAGCAGCCACTGAAAAAACTGGAAAAAGCAAATGTACAAACAACAGTGGCTGAACTGAACTGAGAGGCAAAAGCCCCCAGAGGGGACCCTGAAGGCCCCCACAGAAGTGCAGGACAAAATGCAAAAATTAAGCACAAAAACAAAAAGAAGAAAATGTCTTATCTGTTAGCAGGAGATTCAGACACGACACAGCAGGCTACCAAGGAAACAGGAATCAAGGATAGAGACCAGAACAATTGATCACCCTGATGGGAAGGCGACTCCCTTATATAAGACCACACAAAGCCCGGCAGGTGTCCTCAACTATTCCCGACAAAGTGGAGATTCCAAGCCGGTACTGGAAGTGGAGTGAAGAGAGTGTCTCGCCAGAAGCCAGGAATCTACAAAACAGAGGAAGAAAAATTGTGATTATCTAGGCTTTGTCTAGGCTTTGGCAAAACACTGACATGAAAAAAAATTATGTACATGGCATAACAATAATTCTGCAGGCTTTTAGTAAATGGCAGAACACAAACAATTATGCCCACATTGGTTTTTAAATATTACGTACCATAATGTGACCAGGAGCCGTTCCTCAGGAGGAATGGCACGACGGAGCTGTGTGTCCTGTCTCCGGATGGCTCCTTCAACACGACCAAGCAAATACATGAAGCTTTCTTGGGACATCCGTGTATAGTCATTAAATTTCAACGGGTTTGCCTTGAGCTCGCTGAAGAGGGTGTGGTATGCTTCATGGCTCTCCCTGACTTCAATAGTTTTTTGTCGTTATGCGTAAATTGATGCGTTAAAAAAACCATGCGCTTGCATGCGTTTTAGAGCGCGTTTTTAATTGCGCACGATGCGCAGCGCACAATGACACTAATGTGAAACTTATAGCGACTATATAAATTAGTAAATAAATACTATTATTCCCTATCCCCATTTCCACTATATGAGGTCTGCCAGAGGCGCAGCTAGGGTTTTAGTTCGGGAGGGGGCAAAACTTCTGAGTGGGCCCCTAACCAGGTAACCTTGATTACAACTATGGTGGTGTACCCTAATAGTGGATGTAGGAGAACCTCAGCAGATGACCACGCTGTTGTTGAAAATAATCTCTACACAATGACCAACAAGATATTACCGCCATATGGTCATTGGTAGATACCAGTCCTACAGAACATATAAGAGATTACTGCACGGTTATAGATGGTGACTTACATCTGACGTTCTTTCTGATGGAATAGTTCACTTTTCCCGTCTTTTCCATGAGGCTCAGACCGACATGACAACTTCTTCCAGCAGAGATTACAACAAAGACACATTTCACGTCTCATATTTTCAGCCCCATCACCATCTGTTCCCAACCTGCACAAACTCCTCATCCTACTGATACCCCAATATTGAGCTGCTGCTGCCGGATGTGTCCTTATTACTGCACCTACTGTGTGGTTCTTTGTGCCCTATAAATTCAAAAGCACCCCTCTACATAGTAATGCCGTGTGCAAGTGCCCTAGCAAATAGTGCCCTTATTTTGCCTCCTAGAAACCTAGAAAGTAATAATGCCCTGTGTGTTCCTTTGACGGTCACAATAACCTGAGATTCCCTATAACAATAAGAGCCCACTTTACATTTAATAATGTCGTGAGTCTCCCCCTGTACAGCTCCCCTATACGCAGTATGATGCCCCCTCACGGTATAGTACCACCCACACGGTATACTGACCCCTTACTAGCCTCCAAAACTTTTGACAGCTCCAACACTGTATGCAGGGCTGCCACTAGGAATTTCGGGGCCCCATACTGGCAAAATTTTCAGGGCCCCCTTGAGAATCCGCCCAGTCTCCACCCCTTGAACTGTCCACAGCCACACCGCTCTCTCTTGGAAAAACTCCACTTCTCACCTATCATACATTAACAGTTCACATCACCAGATCACACATATAGCCAGCAGCTTTTGTTTTGGCCAAATGAATTTTTAAGCTGCTACCACGACAAGGTAGACTCTTTTGGCTGAGCTCTACTCTACTCTACCATATTAATCATTTGTTAAAATATCCAATACAATTTAGGTATAGTATTTTTATTTATTTTTCAATATTTAAAATGACCAATAATATCACATACAAGGGACAAATACCTCCGCACCATGACCAGACACCATATTACCACCACCTAGAGACCTACTGTATAATACCACATACAAGGAACAAATACCACCACACCATGTCCAGACCACATATTACCACCACAGTGACCAATAATATCACATACAAGGGACAAATACCACTCCATCATGTCCAGATCACATATTACCACCACATGGTGACCAATAATACCACATACAAGGAACAAATACCACCATATCATGACAAGACCACATATTACCACCACATAGTGACTGAATAATAGCACATTTAAGGGACAAATACCAACACCATGACCAGACCATATATTACCAACACATAGTGACCAAATAATAGCACATACAAGGAACAAATACCAACACCATGGCCAGACCATATATTACCATCACATAGTGACCAAATAATAGCACAGAGCGCACCAAACAAAAAAAGTCATAAACGACTCATATAATATATCAAAAGAGTACTTTATTACAAATGCATCAGTATCACCTGGGTGTGGTGGGTGCCTGGACTTCTGTACCACTATAGGTAAATATTTATGTCCTTGCTGCTTTGGGGT
>JARQOD010007475.1:0-39077 GCA_033576555.1 Oophaga sylvatica | reverse complement strand
TTTTTGAGTATCGGACCGATCCTATCCGATCCGATATTTTGCAATATCGGAAAGTATCGCTCAACACTATTAGTGAGATTAGTAAGGTAGCAGAGACGGGTGAAGATGAGGTCCAGCGTGTGACCATCTTTCTGAGTGGCAGAGCAGGACCATTGAGTGAGGCCAAAGTAGGCAGTGAGCGATAAAAGTTTGGAGGTCGCTGGGGTGGAAGCATCAATGGGGATGTTGAAGTCACCCATGATGAAAGAGGGGATGTCAGCAGAAAGGAAATGAAGCAGCCAGGTGGTGAAGTGATCGAGAAAGGTGGAGATGGCAAGTTCTGGGGGGCGGTAGATGACAGCCAGCTGGAGCTTGGAAGGGGAGTACACGAGGACAGAGTGAACCTCAAACGAGGGAAGAGTAGTGGAGGGTGGTAGAACAATTGGGGTAAAGGAGCAGGTATTGGAGAGGAGCAAGCCAACTCCTCCACCACGTTTGTTGCTGGGGCAAGGGGTGTGAGAAAGAGGAATCCGCCATAAGAGAGTGCAGCTGGAGAGGCCGAGTCAGAGGGGGTGAGCCAGGTTTCAGTGATACCAAGGAAGGAGAGTTTGTTGGTGATGAAGAGGTCATGGATGAATGACAGTTTATTGCAGACTGAACGTGCATTCCATAGTGCTCCAGGTAAGGGGACTGGAGGAGTGGGGGCTGGATGAATGGGTATGAGGTTATCATCATTGCGAAAACGTGTAGAGGATCGTGGCAGGGTGTTATAAATGAGTGTGGGAATGTGTTGAGGAGGGCCAGGATTTGGGGAAACGTCGCCAGCAATGAGGAGTAGCAGACAGAGCATTAGAAGGTGGGAGCAGGATAGGACATAATGTGGCCGTGTGTCTGGAGAAAAAGGATTGTATGTGGAGGAACAGTTCTGAGGAGGAGGTGAGATGGCTGGGGAGGATGGAGGGGGAAATGGCTAGTTCCTTATTGGGTGGGGGGATTACAGGAGATCGGACAAAATAGAGAAGTATGGTGGTGAAAGTGAGAAGAAGCCGAAACATTGTTGTGGTTTTGTAGTTCATTACCTTACAGTCAAATTCCAGTCCAATTCTAGTCTAATTCAGAGTAGCGTAATTAGAAATCTGTAATTTGAAATATGGGATTTGAAATAGGCCTGTGCAGACCGCGTCTGGGCAGACGCATGGCACTGAATATATCTGAAACGAGAGGGATTAGCTGTGAGGGTGGTTGTGGGCGTGATTGCCCAGGCCACATGTTCAGAGTTAACCAAAGGTGAGAAAAAGGGGGGGAGGGACGTTCACCCTGGTCATGTAGTCTGAGATAAGGAAGAGACATTGCAGGAAACAAAGTTAAGAAGTAGGCCCAAATGTAGGGGTGTGGGTCTCTGAGACTTGTAATGGAGTGCATAGGCTGACACGAATTTCAGTAATGGGGGGTAAATTTTTGAATAACTAAACAATGTCCATCACAGCCCCACCTTGGCCAAAAAACAACGGCCTATAATGCTACAGAACACATTCACCCAGGTCATTCAGTCTGAGATAAGGAAGAAACAATGCAGGAAACCAAGTTAAGAAGTAGGCCCAAATGTAGGGCTGTGGGTTTCTGAGACTTGTAATGGAGGGCATAGGCTGACAAGAATTTCACCAATGGGAGGTATCTTTTCAAATAAATAACGTATTGCCATCACAGCCCCGCTTGACCAAAATTATACAGCCTATAATGGTACAAAACATGTTCACCCTGGTAATGTAGCCATGGACAATGAGGAGACACAATGAGAAATCATAGTTAAATTAAACAACTAAATTACAAATGTAAAGCCACGTATGAAATAAAATAACAAAAGGGAGGGGCGAACACAGGTTCATAGATATGAAGCCAGAATGTGTTTGACGAGATATGTTTGGCCCTATCAACAGCTCAGAGTCAGTGATATAAATAGAAATATTATATAATACCATTGCCAAAAATAGAGTGACTTTTGCATCAAACAATCCCTTCAGCCTGTTGTTCTACTGGTTGTGGATGATGATGATAAGGAGGAGGCTAACAGCAAACAGACCATCTCAGGAAGCGGATACCCATGTGTGGTTGTGAAGAAGTGCCTAAGAATACACCTCTCCAAAAAAGAGAATTTAGTTAAGGTTCTATTTCGGTGTTTTCATTTGGCGGTGTACAGAAGTCTTGGCCAATCCAGCCCTTGTTAATTTTGATAAGAGTCAGCCTGTCAGCATTGTCAGTTAACAGGCGGATGCGCTTATCTGTTATAATTCCCCCAGCAGCACTAAAAACACGCTCTGACAGAACGCTATAAGCAGGGCAGGCCAGGACCTCCAAGGCGTAGAGAGCCAGTTCATGCCACATGTCCAGCTTGGATACCAAATAATTAAAAGGCACAGAGGAATCCCGGAGGATGTTTGTACGATCTGCAAGGTACTCCCTCATCATCTTCCCGAACATTGAACTTCTTGTGATAGCTCCCCTTGCTCTGTGGTGGCACGATGGGAGGGTCTGAGAAAATTTTCCCAGGACTTTGCCATTGTTCCCCTGCCTGACCTGGATTGAACTTCTGTCTCTCTCGCTTGGACTCCTTGGCTGTACAACAAACTCTGACGTCTGCTGCCAGCGTTCTCACATGGGAATTTTTTCAATAATTCCGATACAAGCACCCTATAATAATGCACCATTTTTAGAGCCCTGTCTGACTCTGGAATAAGAGCTTGAAAATTTTCCTTGTAGCATGGGTCTAAAAGTGTCACCAACCAGTAATGAGTGTCACCGAAAATTGTTCTAATGCAAGGGTCGTGGGAAACGCAGCGCAACATAAAGTCAGCCATGCATGCCAGACTACTAACAGGCATGCCTTCCATGTCCTCGCCAACAGTAGACTGACTATGGTGTCCTACTCCTCCTCCTCATCCTCATACTCCTCCTCCCTGTCCTCAGGCCATCCCGGTGAACAGACTGTATGACAGCTGTGCTTGTAGTACCGTCTACAACGCATGAAAGTAGCTCCTGTTATTCTTCCTCCTCCTCTTCATTGTCTACCAATCCACCTTGCGACGACATGATGCTGGGCTGAGTGTAATCACCTGGAATGTTTCCTGGCTCAATGTCCTCGTGCTCTTCCTGCAATGCATCCTCTTTTATTGTGAGCAGAAAGTTTTTCAGAATGCTGAGCAGCCTGATGGTGACGCTAATTATGGCATCATTGCTGCTCACCATCTTGGTGCACTCCTCAAAGTTCTGCAGGATGGTACATATGTCTGATAACCATGTCCACTCCTGAGGACTGATATGTGGAGTCTGACCTGAATATCGATGGCCTTGTTGAAGCTGGTACTCAACAACTGCCCTCTTCTGCTCACAAATCCTTACCAACATATGCAGTGTAGAGTTCCAATGCGTGGGGACATCACACACCAGTCGGTGAGCCGGAAGCTGCAAACGCTGTTGAAGCACAGCAAGGGCGGCTGAAGCTGTCGCTGACTTTTGAAAATGAGCAGACATACGGCGTACTTTCAACAGAAGATCCTGCAACTCTGGGTAGCTTTTGATAAAACGTTGAACCTCGAGTTTAAGTACATGGGCCAGGCAAGGTACGTGTGTGAGCTGACCTTGCCTCAGGGCCGCCACCAGGTTCCAGCCATTGTCACACACGACCATGCCTGGCTGTAGTTTCAGCGGAGTCAGTCATATATCTGACTGCTCCTTCAGCGCTGTCTACAACTCTTCTGCATTCTGCGGTTTGTCACCTATGCAGATTAGCTTCAGCACAGCCTGTTGACGCTTGGCTGATTCAGTGCTGCAGTGCTTCCAGCTTCTGACTGATGTGTTCATTTCAGAGATGGAGGCTATGAAGAGGAGGAGAAGGAGGAGGTGCAGGAGCTGTAGACTGTGGGGGCAACCCTGATTGACGTAGTGCCCGAAATCTTTGGCATGGGGAAGATGTGTTCCATCCCAAGGTCTGACTGGGTCCCGGCTTCCACTATGTTAACCCAGTGTGCCGTCAGTGAGATGTACCGTCCCTGCCCACAGGCACTTGTCCACGTGTCCATGGTTAGGAGAGCTTTCCCAGTAACAGCATTGTTGAGGGCACGGGTAATGTTGTGGGACACTTGCTGGTGTAATGCCGGTACAGCACAACGGGAGAAATAGTGGCGACTGGGGACCAAGTGCCTTTGGACGGCCGTCGCCATCAGGTTGTGGAAAGCTTTGGTCTCAAAGAGCCGAAAAGGCAACATTTTGAGCACAAGCAGTCGAGAAATGTGCGAATTAAGTACTGTGGCCTGTGTGCACCTTTTTTTTAATAAAAAGTACTGGTGTTTTTACATGAAAGGACACACAAGGCTCCAAAAAAAATATTGTCGTACACTGGCCACTGTTGTGAATGTGTTAGAAATGAATTCTGAGCAGAAGCTCCCTCTGGTGGTCACAAACAGTACTGAACCATTTAATGAGGATTGGCAATCAGGAGTTACAGACTGGTCTTATATAAGGGAGGTTCCCTCCCATCATGGTTGCCGGTGATCAATTGTTCTTGTCTCAACTGTGGTTCCTGGTTCACTTGGAAGCTTGTTGAGTCTTGCCTGCATCTTCTGCTATCAGATAAGATATTTTCTGCTTTTATTTTTGTACTTGCTTTTTGCATTGTTCCCTGCACTTCTGTGGAGGTCAGCCAGGTCCCCTCCGGGGGCTTGTGCTCCTCTCAGTTTATCTGAGCCACTGTTATTTGTTAATTTGCCTTTTCCAGTTTTTTCAGTGGCTGCGGCTTAAGGTACTGCCACACTACACGATCCCGCTAACGATCTCGTTAGCGTCGCATACTAATGAGATCGCTAGCGGGATCGTTTACAATATCGCTAGTGTCGGCCACATTTAGCGATGTCGTTAAGGACGCTATCGCGGTTAGCGATCTCCTTAACGACTTTAGCGGTACAAAAGTACCGCTAAATCACTAAGAAAAGGTGCCACACTCAGCGATAATACTTACCCAGCGGGAGCGCCGATGATAAAATAGGGTCCGGAACGATTCCAGCGACGAGCGAGATCACAGCAGGATCTCAGCAGGGAGCTGACAGATGCCGCACACAACAACATCGCTAACGGGATCGCTAAATAGTGACGTTTTTTAGCGATCCCGTTAGCGATGTTGTTTAGTGTGGCATACCCTTTAGTTTTGTGACACCAGAGAACTAATTTAGGTGGTAGAGATCGTGTGATCTCAGGTGATCTCAAACTGAAAATTATGTGGTACTCAACAGAAGGGAAAAATAGTAAAAGGAAAAAGAAAAAAGGAAGTTGTCAGAAATTTTTTTTTCTCTGTTTGTTGCATTTTTTCCCTCTTTTTCTCTGGGTGCTGAGGAGGATTTTTTTTTTCTCTCAATGGAGTTTGCACAGTTGTCTGGCCGTGTGGATCAGCTTGCCACTGAAGTTCGGAGTATTGCTACCTATCTTGCTAGGTTGCGGTTGTGGAACCTAGGATCCCATGCCAGATTTATTTTTGGGGGATCGAGCTAAATTTCTGAATTTCAAAAAAACTGTAAGTTGTTTTTTGCCTTAAAACCTAAGTCCTCGGGGAACGCAGCACAGCAGGTTCAAAAATTGTCATCTTTCTCCTGCGCGGCGATCCTCAGGATTGGGCTTTTTCCCTGACACCTGGGGACCCTGTTTTGAGTAATGTTGATGCATTTTTTCTGTCTCTGGGGTTATTGTACGATGAACCTAATGTCACTGATCAAGCTGAAAAAACCTTGTTGGCATTAAATCAGGGACTTGAGGACGCTGAGTTGTACTGTCAGAAATTCCGAAAGTGGGCAGTCCTGACCAAATGGAATGATGATGCTTTGGCAGCCCTTTTTCGGAAGGGTCTGTCAGAGAATGTAAAAGATGTTATGGTGGGTTTCCCTGCTCCCTCTGGTCTCAATGATTCTATGTCATTAGCGATTCAAATTGACAGACGTTTGCGTGAGCGTAGAGGTATGCGTGGAATAGTGTTGCCTTGTGAACCAGCTTCTGAGTCCATGCAGTGTGATAGAGTGGCTTCTGGGGCACAGCGTCATGAGTTTCGAAAACGCAATGGGTTATGTTTCTACTGTGGTGACGCCTCTCATGCTATTTCAGTCTGCCCTAAGCGGGGAAGACATTTTGCACGCTCAGTTGTCTTGGGTAGTGTTCAGACTAAATTTCTGTTGACTGTTACCCTGATTTGCTCCCTGTCCACATTTTCTGCTCAGGCTTTTGTTGATTCAGGAGCAGCTATTAACCTGATGGATTTTGATTTTGCTAAACGTTGTGGGTTTCCCTTGATACCCCTACAGAAGTCTATTCCCCTACTGGGGATTGATTCTACCCCTTTGGTTGAGAATAAACCCCAGTTCTCTACTCAGGTGATAATGAGGGTTGAACCTGATCATCAGGAGAGTTGCAAATTTTTGGTGCTGTATAATCTGCATGACATTATTGTACTGGGTTTCCCTTGGTTACAGTCTCATAATCCTGTTTTGGATTGGAAATCTGTGTCTGTGACCAGTTGGGGCTGCCAATGTGTTAATGCCATCACTCCTGTTTTTTCTGCCTCTCCCCAGGATCAGGATGTTCCTGACTTTTTGACTGATTTTTCTGATGTGTTTAGCGAAAGTAAATCTGCATCCTTGCCCCCCCATAGGAGCTATGACTGCGCTATTGAATTAGTGCCTGGTAGTAAATTCCCTAAAGGTCGCCTTTTTAACTTGTCTGTACCTGAACATGACACTATGCGGTCTTATATCAAGGAGTCATTGGAGAAGGGTCATATCAGACCATCCTCTTCACCCTTGGGTGCCGGTTTTTTCTTTGTGGCCAAAAAGGATGGTTCATTAAGGCCGTGTATTGATTATCGTCTCTTGAACAATATCACTGTGAAATATCAATATCCGTTACCCTTGATTTCTGACCTGTTTTCCAGGGTGAAAAGTGCTACTTGGTTTACCAAGCTTGACCTCAGGGGGGCGTATAACCTTATTCTCATTAAGCACGGGGATGAATGGAAGACGGCGTTTAATACCCCAGAGGGGCATTTTGAGTACCTAGTGATGCCCTTTGGGCTCACTAATGCTCCTTCCGTCTTCCAGTCCTTCATGAATGACATTTTCAGGTATTTTGTGGATAAATTTCTGATTGTTTATTTGGATGATGATTTTTTCCAATGACTGGGACTCTCATGTGAAACATGTTCGGACTGTGTTCCAGATTTTGAGAGAGAATGCTCTGTATGTGAAGGGATCAAATGGGCTTTTTGGCGTACAGAGGATCTCATTTCTGGGATTCATTTTGTCTCCGTCTGTTATTGAAATGGACCTGGTCAAGGTTCAGGCCATCTGTGATTGGGTCCAACCTACTTCATTAAAGGCTCTTCAGAGATTCTTGGGTTTTGCCAATTTTTATCGTAAATTTATTGGTAATTTCTCTGTTATTGTTAAACCATTGACTGATTTGACCAAAAAGGGTTCTGATGTGGTGAATTGGCCTCCTGAGGCAGTCTCTGCGTTTCAGGAACTTAAGCAGAGATTCACTTCTGCTCCTGTTCTACGGCAGCCTGATGTTTCTCTGCCATTTCAGGTGGAGGTTGATGCCTCTGAAATTGGGGCAGGTGCCGTTTTGTCCCAAAGAGATCCAGAGACCTTTAAGAGTAAACCTTGTGCCTTTTTCTCTCGAAAATTTTCTCCAACTGAACGTAATTATGACGTGGGTAATCGGGAGTTATTGGCCATGAAGTGGGCTTTTGAAGAGTGGAGACATTGGCTGGAGGGAGCCAAACATCAGGTGGTGGTCCTCACGGACCATAAGAATCTGGTTTATCTGGAATCAGCCAAGCGACTTAATCCTAGACAGGCCAGGTGGGCCTTGTTTTTCACACGTTTTAATTTTGTGGTTTCCTTTCTTCTGGCACTAAGAATGTTAAAGCGGATGCCCTCTCGAGGAGTTTCCTTGCGGACTCTCCTGAGTTATCTGATCCTGCTGTTATTTTGAAAGAGGGTGTAGTTCTTTCCGCCATCTCGCCCAATTTGAGACTGGCTCTGGAAGGGTGTCAGGAGGATAAACCCGAGCGCTGCCCTATTGGGAAATTGTTTGTCCCAGACGGTGGAAAAAGAGTGTGATGTCTGAGATTCATTGTTCCGCGTTGGCCGGTCATCCCGGAATTTTTGGTACCAGAGACTTTGCTAGTCGGTCCTTTTGGTGGCCTACTTTGTCTCGTGACGTCAGGGAATTTGTGCAGTCCTGCTCCAAGCCTTGCTCTCGCTCTAGTGGTTTGTTGATGCCATTGCCTGTGCCCAAGAGACCATGGACCCATATCTCTATGGATTTCATTTCCGACCTCCCTGTTTCTTAGAGAATGACCATTATCTGGGTGATTTGTGATAGGTTTTCCAAAATGATATATCTTGTGCCATTACCTAAGTTGCCTTCCTCCTCCGAATTGGTGCCTTTGTTCCTTCAGCACGTGGTTCGGTTACACGGCATTCCTGAGAACATTGTGTCTGACAGAGGAGTCCAGTTTGTTTCCAGATTTTGGAGGACTTTTTGTTCTAAATTTGGTGTCCAATTGTCTTTCTCCTCGGCTTTTCATCCTCAGACCAATGGACAAACTGAGAGGACAAACCAGACATTGGAGACTTATCTGAGATGCTTTGTGTCTGCTGATCAAGATGACTGGGTCTCTTTTTTGCCTTTGGCTGAGTTTGCTCTTAATAATAGGGCTAGCTCTGCCACTTTGATGTCTCCATTTTTCTGCAATTTTGGGTTTCACCCTCGATTTTCTTCGGGACAGACGGAGGCTTCTGTCTGTCCGGGTGTTGACTCTGTTGTGGAGCGTATGCAGCAGATTTGGGACCAGGTAGTGGAGAGGTTGTCCCTCTCTCAGGAGAGGGCCCAGCGGTTTGCCAACCGGCATAGGACTGATGGTCCTCGGTTTGAAGTGAGGGACTTGGTCTGGTTGTCCTCAAGAAATATCCCTATGAGAGTTGCATCTCCTAAGTTTAAGCCTAGGTTCATTGGACCTTATAAGATCTTGGAGATTCTTAATCCTGTTTCCTTTCGTTTACTTCTTCCAGGGACATTTAAGATCCATAACGTGTTCCACAAGTCTTTATTGAAGAGGTTTGTCGAGCCAGTGGTTCCTATGGCTGCGCCTCCTGACCCTGTTTTGGTTGAGGGCAATCTGGAGTATGTGGTTGAGAAAATATTGGATTCTCGTTTTTCTAGACGGAAACTCCAGTATTTGGTTAAGTGGAGAGGTTATGGTCAAGAGGACAATTCTTGGGTGTTTGCTTCGGACATCCATGCTAGGAGACTGATCCGTGCGTATCACAGAGCTCATCCTGAACGACCTGGTTGCCCAAATGAGGGTTCGGTGACCCTCCTCAAGGGGGGGGTACTGTTGTGAATGTGTTAGAAATGAATTCTGAGCAGAAGCTCCTCTGGTGGTTACAAACAGTACTGAACCATTTAATGAGGATTGGCAATCAGGAGTTACAGACTGGTCTTATATAAGGGAGGTTCCCTCCCATCATGGTTGCCGGTGATCAATTGTTCTTGTCTCAACTGTGGTTCCTGGTTCACTTGTAAGCTTGCTGAGTCTTGCCTGCATCTTCTGCTAACAGATAAGACATTTTCTGCTTTTATTTTTGTGCTTGCTTTTTGCATTGTTCCCTGCACTTCTGTGGAGGTCAGCCAGGTCCCTCCGGGGGCTTGTGCTCCTCTCAGTTTATCTGAGCCACTGTTATTTGTTCATTTGCCTTTTCCAGTTTTTTCAGTGGCTGCGGCTTAGTTTTGTGACACCAGAGAACTAATTTAGGTGGTAGAGATCGTGTGATCTCAGGTGTTTTTGCAATTAGTAGAGTTGTTATTTTTTAGGGTTTTTTGGATTGCAGTAAGTGTCCTTCCTATCCTTTTTTGTCCAGGTAGATTGGGCCCCAACGTTTGCTCTTACTATTTTCTGTCTGTGTCTGTATTTCCTCTTGTCTAACCGCCATTACATGTTTGGGGGCTTCCTATGTTCTTTGGGGATCTGCTCCGGGGCAGATAGCTTTCCTCTTTCTATCTTTAGGTGTAGTTAACCTCTCAGGCTGTGACGAGGCGTCTAGGACCAACGTAGGAATTCTCCACGGCTGCCTTTAGTTGTGGTGGTTAGTCAGGGTACTGCAATCCAGTAGATTCCAACCTCTCTGGTGTATTGCCGTTTTTGCCTGCTCTCCTCAGCTACCAAATCATAACAGGCCACACGTTCACCACGCACAGATATGAGCTGCCACGGAGATAACACAACCACTAATTTGTGCAGCTATTTCTTAACCCCTTCATGACCTTGCCATTTTTTGAAATTCTGACCAGTGTCCCTTTATGAGGTAATAACTCAGGAACGCTTCAATGGATCCTAGCGATTCTGAGACTGTTTTTTCGTGACATATTGGGCTTCATGTTAGTGGTAAATTTAGGTCGATAATTTTTGCATTTATTTGTGAAAAAAAATGGAAATTTGGCAAAAATTTTGAAAATTTTGCAATTTTCAAATTTTGAATTTTTATTCTGTTAAACCAGAGAGTTATGTGACACAAAATAGTTAATAAATAACATTTCCCACTTGTCTTCTTTGCATCAGCACAATTTTGGAAGCAACATTTTTTTTTTTTTTTTAGGAAGTTATAAGGGTTAAAAATTGACCAGCGATTTCTCATTTTTACAGCAAAATTTACAAAACCATTTTTTTAGGGACCACCTCACATTTGAAGACACATTGAGGGGTCTATATGGTAGAAAATACCCAAAAGTGACACCATTATAAAAACTGCACCCCTCAAGCTACTCAAAACTACATTCAAGAGGCTTATTAACCCTTCAGGTGCTTCACAGGAACTAAAGCAACGTGGAAGGAAAAAATGGACATTTTAATTTTTCCAACAAAAATTTTATTTTAGCATCAATTTTTTCATTTTTGCATGGGCAACAGGATAAAATGGATCCTAAAATTTGTTGGGCAATTTCTCCTGAGTACACAGATACCTCATATGTGGTCATAAACCACTGTTTGGGCGCACGGCAGGGCTCACAAAAGAAGGAGCGCCATTTGACTTTTTGAATGGAAAATTAGCTCCAATCATTAGCGGACACCATGACGCGTTTGGAGAGCCCCTGTGTGCCTAAACAATGAAAAAACCCCACATGTGACACCATTTTGGAAACTAGACCTCTTATGGAACTTATCTAGATGTGTTGTGAACACTCTGAACCCCCAAGTGCTTCACAGAAGTTTATAACGCAGAGCAGTGAAAATAAAAAAAATCATTTTTTTCCTCAAAAATGATTTTTTAGCCCCCTATTTTTTATTTTCACATGGGTAACAGGAGAAATTGGACCACAAAAGTTGTTGTGCAATTTGTCCTGAGTACACCAATACCCCATATGTGGGGGGGGGACCACTGTTTTGGCGCATGGGAGAGCTCAGAAGGGAAGGAGCGCCATTTTGGAATGCAGACTTGATGGAATGTTCTGCGGGCATCATGTTGCGTTTGCAGAGCCCCTGATGTGCCTAAACAGTAGAAACCCCCCACAAGTGACCCCATTTTGGAAACTAGACCCCCCAAGGAGCTTATCTAGATGTGTAGTGAGCACTTTGAACCCCCAAGTGCTTCACAGAAGTTTATAAACGCAGAGCAGTGAAAATAAGTCATTTTTGTTTCTCAAAAATGATTTTTTAGCCTATTTTTTATTTTCCCAAGGGTAACAGGATAAATTGGACACCAAAAGTTGTTGTCCAGTTTGTCCTGAGTACGCTGGTACCCCATATGTGGGGGGTAACCACTGTTTGGGCACACGTCCGTGCTCGGAAGGGATGTAGTGACGCTTTGAAATGCCGACTTGATGGAATGGTCTGCGGGCATCTTGTTACGTTTGCGGAGCCCCTGATGTGCCCAAACAGCAGAAACCAACCACAAGTGACCCCATTTTGTAAAACTAGACCCCCAAGGAACTTATCCAGATGTGTGGTGAGCACCTTGAACCCCCACATGCTTCACAGAAGTTTATAATGCAGAACTGTAAAAACAAAAAATCATTTTTTTCCTCAAAAACTGATTTTTTTTAACCCACAATTTTTTATTTTCACAAGGGTAACAGGAGAAATTGGACCCCAAAAGTTGTTGTACAGTTTGTCCTGAGTACACTGGTACCCCATATGTGGGAGAAAACTACTGTATGGGCACACGTCGGGGCTCGGAAGGGAAGTAGTGATGTTTTGAAATGCCGACTTGATGGAATGGTCTGCGGGCGTCATGTTACGTTTGCACAGCCCATGATGTGCCTAAACAGTAGAAACCCCCCCAAGTGACCCCATTTTGGAAACTAGATCCCCCAAGGAACTCCTCTAGATGTGTGGTGAGCACTTTGAATCTCCAAGTTCTTCACAGAAGTTTAGAACGCAGAGCTGTGAAAATAAAAAATCATTTTTTTTTCCACAAAAATCATTTATTTAGTCCCCAATTTTTTTTCCCAAGAGTAACAGGAGAAATTAGACCCCTAAAGTTGTTGTGCAATTTTTTACTGAGTACGCTGATACCCCATATGTGGGGGTAAACCACTGTTTGGGCACACGTCGGGGCTCAGAATAAAGGGAGCACTGTTTCACTTTTAACAGCCAATCAGAGCGATCGTAGCCACGTAGGGGTTAAGCCAACCCCCCTGTGGTGAAGCACAAAGGGTCTTGTGCCTGCGTGTTGGGTGACCTTTCAGTGACCCCAGTCACCCGACCCGCAGGAACGCGATCCTTTCATGACACATACGCTGTGTCACAGGTCATGAAGGGGTTAAAGAAAAAGTACTGGTGTTTTAACGTGAAAGGACACACAGGGCTCCAAAAAAATATTGCCATACACTGGCCATACGTTCATCACGCACAGATATGAAATGGCACGGAGATAACAGTACCAATAATTTTTGAGGCTATTTTTTTTATAAAAAGTATTGGTGTTTTTACGTCCAAAGACACACTGGGCTCCAAAAAAAAAATTCTGTATACTGGCCACACATTCAACACGCACAGATATGAGCTGACACAGAGATAACAGTACCACTAATTTGTGCACCCTTTTTTTTAAATAAAAAGTACTGGTGTTTTTACGTGCAAGGACACACAAGGCTCCAAAAAAATATTGCCGTACACTGGCCACACATTCACCACGCACAGATATGAGCTGCCACGGAGATAAGAGTACCACTAACTTGAGCAGCTATTTTTTTAACAAAAAGTGCTTGTGTTTTTACGTGAAAGGACGCACAGGGCTCCAAAAAAAATATTGCCGTACACTGGTCACATGTTGAGCACGCAGAGATATGAGCTACCACGGAGATAAGAGTACCACTTATTTGTGCACCTATTTTTTTAATAAAAAGTGCTGGTGTTTTAACATCAAAGGACACACAGGGCTCAAAAAAAATATTGCCGTACACTGGCCACACATTCACCACACACAGATATGAAATGGCATGGAGATAACAGTACCACTAATTTGTGCACCTTTATTTTTAATAAAAAGTACTGGGTTTTTTACTTGAAAAGACACACAGGACTCCAAAAAAATATTGCCATACACTGCCCACATGTTGAGCACGCACAGATATGAGCTGACACAGAGATACCACTAACACTAGTTTGTGCCGTTGTATTTTTTATATAAGTACTGGTGTTTTTACGTGAAATCACACCCATGGCTCCGCAAAAATATTTCTGTACACTGGTCACACGTTGAGCACGCACAGATATGAGCTGGCACAGAGATACCACACCAAAATATATGTGGCCTGTATTCCAATTACGCCCGGAGCTACCTAAATACGGCCAATATATCTTACAGGTAGCAGCAGCAGCAACAGAAATCAGAAAGGGAATGGACCCTCTTGATGTGTGCGATGATCTATATACGCACATACAGTGCCTGCAGGCCTTGCACTGATGTGTATAGAGCGACGTTCACTTCCCTGCTTGCCTAACACTGGAACCTATACACTCCGGAATTAGCCCTTAGAAGGACTGTTTGGTTATTAGGATTTCACTAGTTTAGGATGGTAGACCCCACACTGACTAAGAAATCAAGAAATCTGACCCTATCTCGGCAGCAGCTCTCCCAACACTGTCTGAATCCGGAGCTGAATGCGGCGAACAGGGCGGTGTCCGTTCTCTTATACTCGTGATGATGTTGTGCGACCAAGCCTATCATTGCACGACCACAACAAAGATGGCTGCAGCGTTTCATGGCCTGGCAGACATTCCCTGCAGCGTGATTGGATCTCTAAAGTCCACCAAAAATCTGGGTGGAGACCCCTGTTCCTTCTGAATAATCCTGGAAATGCTCGCTGCTCGCCAAGTATGACGAGTACCTTGATACTCAGGCGAGTAACGAGTAGTGGCGAGCGCGTTCGCTCATCACTACTCTTCTTCTCCAAAACCAACTTTACCATCACGGATGATCAATTTTCCTCTTTACTCTACAAATCACATCTCACTTCCTGTGAACTTACCTCATTCCAAACCTTAAAACATTCTTCAAACCAAAACTAACCCACTGCTTCAACCTGTCACTAACTGTTGTCTTCTTCTCATGCTTCAGAAATACCTCGTTCACACCCATCAGCAAAAAGTCATCCTTTGACCCATCCTTTGTGTATAGCGATCACTGCATATTACTTCTCCCCTATGCCTCTAAACTAGTGGAACAACACGTCCATTTTGAACTGTCCTCAAATCTATCCTCCTGGTCCCTCTTTGACTGCTTACTATCTAGCTTCCAACTGCACCTGTTGTGAACGTGTTGGAGATGACATCGGAGCTGAGGCTCCCTCTGGTGGTTCATGAGGGTATTGAACCTATGTTGAACAGCAAAAGTCCACCACCTGCAATTGATGAATGGTTATCAGGTGGGACGGACTGGCCTGATATAAGTGAGCTGACCTCCCATGATCCTCGCCGGTGATCAATTGTTACTTCCTCGTCTTGGTTGGAATTCAGCTTCTTTCTGCTGTCTCCTGCTATCTTCAGATAACTTACTTTCTGTTTTTTTTTTCCTGTGGTTTGATTTTCCTTGTTTTTGCTGCCTTGCTTTTTGAGTTCAGCCGGGTCCCCTTTGGGGGCTTGCGCTGGTCTTTGTTCTCTTTTCGCATTTGTTCATTTGCTCAGTTCTTGTGATTTTTTACTGCTGGGTAGCTGCGTGTTCACACCAGAGATCTGATATAGATGGTCTCAGCATTTTTGGAATCAGAAGTGTTGGAGTTTTTCCTAGGGTTTTGCTGGGTTGCAGGCAGTATTCTCTCCTGTGCTGTCCTATCTAGACAGTTTTGGGCCCCAGCGTTTGCTCGTTCTATTTTCTGTCTGCGTTCGTGTTTTCACCTTGTCTATCCGCCATTATATGTTTGGGGGCTTCCTATTCCTTTGGGGCTCTACTCCGGGGCAGTTAGCTTTCCTCTTTCCATCTTCATGGGTAGCTAATCTCTCCGGCTGTGATGAGGCGTCTAGGGCACCGTAGGAATGTTCCACCGCTGCTTCTAGTTGTGCGGTTATTTTAGGCGTCTGCAACCTATTAGATCCCAACCTCTCTGGTGTTTGGCTGCCTTTGTAGTTTTTTGCTCCTGCCCTCCTCAGCTACCAAATCATAACATGCACCATTTCACTGAAACTGTCCTGACTAAAGTCAACAACGACCTACTAAAAACCAAATCCAAGCGACACTATTTTGTCCTCCTCCTCCTGGACCTGTCATCTGCTTTCGACACAGTAGAGCATTCCCTGTTACTAGAGACTCTCATCTATTAGCATCACAGACTTGGCCCTATCTTGTATCTAATTATACCTAACCGACAGAACATTCATTGTCTCCCACTCACACACCACCTTTTCATCTCACCCCTTATCTGTCAGTGTACCCCAAGGTTCAGTTTTAGGTCCACTGCTCTTTTCCATCTCCACCTTCGGCCAGGGATAGTGCATAGAGCCTTTCGGCTCTCAGTATCACCTCTATACTGATGACACACAGAGCTCCCTCTCTAGACCTGATATCACCTCCTTACTTGCCAGAATCCTACAATGTCAGTCCTGTATTTCATCTTTCTTTTCAACTAGGTTTCTAAAACTTAACATTGATAAAACCGAATTCATCATCTTTCTACCATCTCATTCAAACCCCTCAAATGACCTATCCATCAAAATCAATGGCTTGACTATGATCTTTCCTTCAAATCTAAGATCCAATCCCTTTCCTGAACCATGATTCTGCAAAAACACTAGAGCATTTCTTCAACATCTCCTTCCTCGACTACTGCAACCTCCTGCTCTGTGGCTTCCCCTGTAACACTATTGCACCCATCCAATCTATCCTAAACTCTGCTGCCCATCTAATCCACCTGCCAACTCACTATTCCCCGGCTTCTCCCCTCTGTCAATCCCTGCACTTGCTCCCCGTTACCCAGAGACTCCGGTTCTGAATTCTAAGTTTGGCATACAAAGCGATCCAAAACCTGTCTCCTCCATAGATCTGTGACCTGGTTTCCTGGTACTTACCTGCATGTAACCTCTGATCATCATAAGATCTCCTACTCAACTCCCCTTTTATCTCCTCTTTCCACAATAGCATACAAGATTTCTCATGTAGATCCCATCAACTCTAGAACTGTGTACCTCAACATATCATACTCTCGCCTACCATGGGAACCTTCAAAAGGAACCTGAAGAAATACCTCTTCCGACAAGCTTACAACCACAATACCACTGTAAATTAGCTCTACTCTCACCTGTTGTATCCTCAACCATCATTAGAAGATTGTGATCCCTCACAAGCAGGGTCTTCTCTCCTCCAGTGTCAGTCGGTGACTTGTATTGTTTAAGATTATTGTACAGTACTTATTTTTCTTCTGTATGCCCTTTTCACATAAATTGTGCCATAATAATAAATAAGAATAATTTTAATAATACCTCTGTGTGGCTGTACTGAAGCTTTCCAAAAACTGTGCTGTTACAATATTTATAATCTGTGAAACTGATGACATTTTAGTGGTGTATGTCAATAATTTTGCGAAATATTTGTACTCCTTGTAAGGTCTTGTTCATGTGTGCTGCCTGTAGCAGCATGGTTCCCAGACCAGCAAGCCTGCAATGACTTTCAGTCAACTAGCTGTGTTGCTATCCTCAAATTTTTATAACATTTATGGTATACCAAGCTGACATTTGTGCCACCTAAGTGTGGCAGATCAAAAATCACATTTAAGATGTTGAATTAGGTATCAGGGCTCCCAGCACAGCAGGCTTATAAACCTGTCCCTCAACACCTCGTCTTAATTGAAACTTCAATTATAAGCCATAAATGCTGGTCCACACAATGATAACTCATGCATTGGCCATGGCTGACTGCTTCTGTGCCATTATAACAGGTTCTACTGTGGTTCAATTGATCAGTTAACTACCTGTGTTACTATTCTAACATTTTTCTATCAATAGTAAACTATAAAACTGATGTATGTACCATTTGAGTGTGGCTGGAATAGAAATAAAAATTGGAGGTGTTGCATGACATATGAGGTCTCATAACTAAGAAGGCTTACATCGCTCCCTTAACCACCAGGTCCTCATTAAAATTTCAAATTCCAACTGTAAATGCTGGGCAGGTCCCTAATACCTCATGCATGGCCCATGGCTGACTGATTGTGTGTCATAACAGGCTCTACTGTGGTTCAATTGATCAGTCAATTCTTACATTTTTCTATCAAAAGTAGTCTATGAAACTGTTTGTGCTGAGTGTGGCTGGAATAAAAAAATTTGGAGGTGTTGCATGAAGTGTGAGGTCCCCAAGCTAAGAAGGTTTGCACTGCTCCATTAATCACCAGGTCCTCATTAAAACTTCAATTCCAGCTGTAAATGCTGGCCCATGCTTGGCCCATTGCTGACTGCTGCTGTGCCATTTGCAAATTTATACTGTGGGTCAATTGATGTCTCTTTTCCTGGTGTCTGCCCCTAATTTTAGCTGTTTGGAAATTTTTTTGGCATCCCTTAAGGTTTTGCCTCCCATTGAATCTAATGGGGTTCGGGGAAGTACGACGAACCATTCGGCGAATGGAGGTCCGTTCGGCGAATTCGAACCGAATCTTGAAAGGTTCGCTCATCTCTAGTTGCAATGGCCAAGCCAATTCAATCATCTGATTTAAACCTTAGGCCAGAGTCTCACTAGAAGAAATACGGATGAGTACTATGTGAGAAAAAAAATCGCATAGCACTCGGACCAATGTTAATCTATGGGGCAGCTCCCATCAGCCGATTTTTTCTCAGCTGTTTTATACGTGCAGGAGAAATCGCAGCATGCTGCGATTTGCACCATATTACGGCCAAGACTCGCCAATGCAAGTCTATGGGTGCGAGAAGAAAACGGATTATACATGGACCACACGTGTGACTTGCGAGAAATACCTGGTGTCCTGTAGAAAAGCCGGCAATTCAGTGCGGTATACTGTAAAATCATACTGACAGGTTTAATAAAGAATCAAAGAATAGGTATATACACATAGGATACACATACATTATATATATATACAGTATATATATATATATATATATATATACACACACGTCATTGACACACACATATATATATATTTATATTTCATAGAGTTCTACATAGCAGAATAGCTGCTAAATCAATTGCCGGCTTCTGTAAAATCATTACAGAACCCGACATGAAATGACATATAGTTTACATACAGTAAAACATTTCATTTCATTTAGTTTTATATATGATTTTGACTAGTAATTAGATTAGTGTATGTGTGCAAATTTGGGACATGTAGTTGTTAATTTAATGGGTAAACTCGTAAAAAAATGCGTGGGCTCACGCTGTATTTTCTCCACCAGCGCAGAAAAGCCAGCGACTGAGGACAGATATTCATAGCCTAGAGAGGGACAATTGTTTTTGGGCCCCCCTGGCTGCAAACATCTGGCCCCAGCCACCCTAGAAAAGGCACGTCTATTTTTAGATGCACCTTTTCTGGCATTTAGCCTCTCTATTCCCATTGGCTTTAGTGGTGGCTCATGGGTTAATAAGGGGTTAATGTCACCTTGCTATCGAAAGGTGACATTAATCCGGGTGAATAATGGAGAGGTGTCAAAGACATCTATCCATTATTAATCCTATAGTATTAACCTCTTTACCCCCAAGGGTGGTTTGCACGTTAATGACTGGGCCAATTTTTACAATTCTGATCACTGTCCCTTTATGACGTAATAACTCTGGAACGCTTCCATGAATCCTGGCATTGTTTTCTCGTGACATATTGCACTTCATGTTAGTGGTAAAATTTGTTTGCTATAACTTGCGTTTATTTGTGAAAAAAAATGGAAATTTAACCAAAATTTTGAAAATTTCGCAATTTTTCAAATTTGAATTTTCATGCCCATAAATCACAGAAATATGTCACACAAAATACTTAATAAGTAAAATTTCCCACATGTCTACTTTGTATCAGCACAATTTTGGAACCAAACATTTTTTTGTTACGAAGTTACAAGGGTTAAAAGTTAACCAGTGTTTTCTCTTTTTTACAACACCATTTTTTGGGGAGGACCACATCACATTTGAAGTCACTATGAGGGGTCTATATGATAGAAAATACCCAAAAGTGACACCATTCTAAAAACTGCACCACTCAAGGTGCTCAAAACCACTTTCAAGATGTTTATTAACCCTTTTAGGTGCTTCACAGGAATTTTTTCGAATGTTTAACCCCTTCATGACCCAACCTATTTTGACCTTAAAGACCTTGCCATTTTTTGCAATTCTGACCAGTGTCCCTTTATGAGGTAATATCTCAGGAACGCTTCAACGGATCCTAGCGATTCTGAGATTATTTTTTCGTGACATATTGGGCTTCATGTTAGTGGTAAATTAAGGTCGATAATTTTTGCGTTTATTTGTGAAAAAAATGGAAATTTGGCAAAAATTCTGAAAATTTTGTAATTTTCAAATTTTTAATTTTTATTCTGTTAAACCAGAGAGTTATGTGGCACAAAATAGTTAATAAATAACATTTCCCACATGTCTACTTTACATCAGCACAATTTTGGGAACAACATTTTTTTTTGTTAGGAAGTTATAAGTGTTAAAAGTTGACCAGCGATTTCTCCTTTTTACATCAAAATTTACAAAACCATTTTTTTTAGGGACCACCTCACATTTGAAGTCACTTTGAGGGGTCTATATGGCAGAAAATACCCAAAAGTGACACCTTTATAAAAACTGCACCCCTCAAGCTACTCAAAACTACATTCAAGAAGATTATTAACCCTTCAGGTGCTTCACAGGAACTAAAGCAACGTGGAAGGAAAAATGGACATTTTAATTTTTCCAACAAAAATTTTCTTTTAGCATCAATTTTTTCATTTTTACATGGGCATCAGGATAAAATGGATCCTAAAATTTGTTGGGCAATTTCTCCTGAGTACACAGATACCTCATATGTGGTCATAAACCACTGTATGGGCGCACGGCAGGGCTCAGAAGGAAGGAGCGCCATTTGACTTTTGAATAGAAAATATCTGGATATTTAGCGTTGCCATGTCACATTTGAGAGTCCTGTGTGCCTAAAATTGGAGCTACCCTACAAGTGACCCCATTTTGGAAAACTAGACCTCCTAAGAACTTATCTAGATGCATAGTGATCACTTGAACCCCAAGGTGCTTCACAAATGATCTGTAAGAAAAGAAAGTACTTTTTTTTCACAAAAATTTTGTTTTAGCCTCATTTTTTTCATTTTCACATGGGCAACAGTATAAATTGGATCCTAAAATTTGTTGGGCAATTTCTCCTGAGTACACAGATACCTCATATGTGGTCATAAACCACTGTTTGGGCGCACGGCAGGGCTCAGAAGGGAAGGAGCGCCATTTGACTTTTTGAATGGAAATATGCTGGAATATTTAGCGGTTGCCATGTCGCATTTGGAGAGTCCCTGTGTGCCTAAACATTGGAGCTCCCCCACAAGTGACCCCATTTTGGAAACTAGACCCCCTAAGGAACTTATCTAGATGCATAGTGACACTTTGAACCCCAGGTGCTTCACAAATTGATCTGTAAAAAAAAGAAAGTACTTTTTTTTCACAAAAATTTTCTTTTAGCCTCAGTTTTTTTCATTTTCACATGGGCAACAGTATAAATTGGATCCTAAAATTTGTTGGGCAATTTCTCCTGAGTACACAGATACCTCATATGTGGTCATAAACCACTGTTTGGGCGCACGGCAGGGCTCAGAAGGGAAGGAGCGCCATTTGACTTTTTGAATGGAAAATATGCTGGAATATTTAGCGGTTGCCATGTCGCATTTGGAGAGTCCCTGTGTGCCTAAACATTGGAGCTCCCCCACAAGTGACCCCATTTTGGAAACTAGACCCCCTAAGGAACTTATCTAGATGCATAGTGAGCACTTTGAACCCCCAGGTGCTTCACAAATTGATCCGTAAAAAAAAGAAAGTACTTTTTTTTCACAAAAATTTTCTTTTAGCCTCAGTTTTTTTCATTTTCACATGGGCAACAGGTATAAATTGGATCCTAAAATTTGTTGGGCAATTTCTCCTGAGTACACAGATACCTCATATGTGGTCATAAACCACTGTTTGGGCGCACGGCAGGGCTCAGACGGGAAGGAGCGCCATTTAACTTTTTGAATGGAAAATATGCTGGAATATTTAGCGGTTGCCATGTCGCATTTGGAGAGTCCCTGTGTGCCTAAACATTGGAGCTCCCCCACAAGTGACCCCATTTTGGAAACTAGACCCCCTAAGGAACTTATCCAGATGCATAGTGAGCACTTTGAACCCCCAGGTGCTTCACAAATTGATCAGTAAAAAAAAGAAAGTACTTTTTTTTCACAAAAATTTTCTTTTAGCCTCAGTTTTTTTCATTTTCACATGTGCAACAGTATAAATTGGATCCTAAAATTTGTTGGGCAATTTCTCCTGAGTACACAGATACCTCATATGTGGTCATAAACCACTGTTTGGGCGCACGGCAGGGCTCAGAAGGGAAGGAGAGCCATTTGACTTTTTGAATGGAAAATATGCTGGAATATTTAGCGTTGCCATGTCGCATTTGGAGAGTCCCTGTGTGCCTAAACATTGGAGCTCCCCCACAAGTGACCCCATTTTGGAAACTAGACGCCCTAAGGAACTTATCTAGATGCATAGTGAGAACTTTGAACCCCCAGGTGCTTCACAGAAGTTTATAACGCAGAGCCGTGAAAATAAAAAATCATTTTTTTTCTCAAAAAATGATTTTTTTAGCCCACTATTTTTTATTTTCACAATGGTTACAGGAGAAATTGGACCCCAAAAGTTGTTGTCCAGTTTTGTCCTGAGTACGCTAGTACCCCATATGTGGGGGGGAACCACTGTTTGGGCACACGTCAGGGCTCGGAAGGGATGTGGTGACGCTTTGAAATGCCGACTTGATGGAATGGTCTGTGGGCATCTTGTTACGTTTGCAGAGCCCCTGATGTGCCTAAACAGTAGAAACTCCCCACAAGTGACCCCATTTAGGAAACTAGACCCCGCAAAGAACTTATCTAGATGTGTGGTGAGCACTTTGAACCCCCAAGGGCTACACAGAAGTTTATAACGCCCGGGCATGAAAATAAAAAAATCATATTTTTTCCACAATCAGGATCTTTTAGTCCCCAATTTTTTTATTTTCCCAAGGGTAACATGAGAAATTAGACCCCAAAAGTTGTTGTCCAATTTGTCCTGAGTATGCTGATATCCCATATGTGGGAGAAAACTACTGTATGGGCACACGTCGGGGCTCGGATGGGAAGTAGTGACGTTTTGAAATGCCCACTTGATGGAATGGTCTGCGGGCGTCTTCTTACGTTTGCAGAGTCCCTGATGTGCCTAAACAGTAGAAACTCCCCACAAGTGACCCCATTTTGGAAACTAGATCCCCCAAGGAACTCCTATAGATGTGTTATAAGCACTTTGAATCTCCAAGTCCTTCACAGAAGTTTATAACGCAGAGCCGTGAAAATATAAAATCATTTTTTTTCCACAAAAATAATTTTTAGTCCCCAATTTTTTTTCCCAATGTTAACAGGAGAAATTAGAACCCCCAAAGTTGTTGTGCAATTTTTCCCGAGTACGCTGATACCTCATATGTGGGGATAAACCACTGTTTGGGCATACGTCGGGGCTTGGAATAAAGGGAGCACTGTTTGACTTTTTGAACGCAAAATTTGCAGGAATCAATGGTGGCGCCATGTCGCGTATGGAGACCCCCTGATGTGCCTAAATAGTGGAAACCCCTCAATTCTAACTCCAACACTAACCCCAACACACCCCTAACCCCAACCCTAACCCCTACACACACCTAACCCTAATACAAACCCTAATCATAACCCTAACCCCAACACACCCCTAACCCTAATCCCAACTCTAACCATAAACCTAACTACAAGCCTAACCCTAATTACAACCCTAACCCTAATTCCAACCCTAACTCAAATTCCAACCCCAACCGTAATTCTAACCTTAACCCTAATGCTAACCATAACCCTAATTCTAACCCTAAGGCTGGGTTCATATTGCGTTTTACCAGCCCGTTCAACACGTAGCGTTGACCGGCTGGTAACGGTATAGCATAACGCGATCGCATTATGCTATACCCGCTAGCGCAGATGAATCAGCAGATAATCAGCCGCGGATCCGCAGCGAAATCAGTTGCGGATCAGCAACAAAATCCGCCGCGGATCAGCAGCAAAATCCGCCGCGGATCAGCAGCAAAATCCGCCGCGGATCAGCAGCGAAATCCTCCGCGGATCAGCAGCGAAATCCGCCACGGATCCGCAGCGAATCAGCAGCAAAATCAGTCACAGAGCAGCAGCAAAATCCGCCGCGGATCCGCAGCGAAATCCGCCGCGGATCCGCAGCGAAATCAGTAGCGGATCCGCAGCGAAATCAGTAGCGGATCTGCAGCGAAATCCGCCGCGGATCAGCAGCGAAATCTGCCGCGGATCAGCAGCGAATCCGCAGTGGATCAGCAGCGAAATCCGCCGCGGATCAGCAGCGAAATCAGCCGCGGATCAGCAGCGAAATCCGCCGCGGATCAGCAGCGAAATCCGCCGCAGATCAGCAGCGAAATCTGCCGCGGATCAGCAGCGAAATCCGCCGCGAATCAGCAGCGAAATCCGCCGCGAATCAGCAGCGAAATCCGCCGCGGATCCGCAGCGAATCAGCAGCAAAGTCAGTCGCGGATCAGCAGCAAAATCCGCCGCGGATCAGCAGCAAAATCCGCCGCGGATCCGCAGCGAAATCCGCTGCGGATCCACAGCGAAATCAGTCGCGGATCCGCAGCGAAATCAGTCACGGATCCGCAGCGAAATCAGTAGCGGATCCGCACTGAAATCAGTAGCGGATCCGCAGCGAAATCCGCCGCGGATCAGCAGCGAAATCCGCCGCGGATCAGCAGCGAAATCCGCCGCGGATCCGCAGCGAAATCCGCTGCGGATCCACAGCGAAATCAGTCGCGGATCCGCAGCGAAATCAGTCACGGATCCGCAGCGAAATCAGTAGCGGATCCGCAGCGAAATCAGTAGCGGATCCGCAGCGAAATCAGCAGCGGATCAGCAGCGAAATCCGCCGCGAATCAGCAGCGAAATCCGCCGCGAATCAACAGCGAAATCCGCCGCGGATCCGCAGCGAATCAGCAGCAAAATCAGTCGCGGATCAGCAGCAAAATCCGCCGCGGATCAGCAGCGAAATCCGCCGCGGATCCGCAGCGAAATCCGCTGCGGATCCACAGCGAAATCAGTCGCGGATCCGCAGTGAAATCAGTCACGGATCCGCAGCGAAATCAGTAGCGGATCCGCAGCGAAATCAGTCACGGATCCGCAGCGAAATCAGTAGCGGATCCGCAGCGAAATCAGTAGCGGATCCGCAGCGAAATCCGCCGCGGATCAGCAGCGAAATCCGCCGTGGATCAGCAGCGAAATCCGCCGCGGATCCGCAGCGAAATCCGCCGCGGATCCGCAGCGAAATCCGCCGCGGATCAGCAGCGAAATCAGCCGCGGATCCTCAGCGAAATCCGCTGCGGATCCGCCGCGAAATCCGCCGCAATATCCGCAGCGAATCAGCAGCAAAATCAGTCGCGGATCAGCAGCAAAATCCGCCGCGGATCAGCAGCGAAATCCGCCGCGGATCCGCAGCGAAATCCGCTGCGGATCCACAGCGAAATCAGTCGCGGATCCGCAGTGAAATCAGTCACGGATCCGCAGCGAAATCAGTAGCGGATCCGCAGCGAAATCAGTAGCGGATCCGCAGCGAAATCCGCCGCGGATCAGCAGCGAAATCCGCCGTGGATCAGCAGCGAAATCCGCCGCGGATCCGCAGCGAAATCAGCCGCGGATCCGCAGCAGATCAGCAGCGAATCCGCCGCGGATCAGCAGCGAAATCCGCCGTGGATCCGCAGCGAAATCCGCCGCGGATCCGCAGCGAATCAGCAGCAAAATCAGTTGCGGATCAGCAGCGAAATCCGCCGCGGATCAGCAGCGAAATCCGCCGCGGATCCGCAGCGAAATCCGCCGCAGATCCGCAGCGAAATCCGCCGCGGATCCGCAGCGGATCAGCAGCGAATCCGCCGCGGATCAGCAGCGAAATCCGCCGCGTATCAGCAGCGAAATCCGCCGCGGATCAGCAATGAAATCAGCCGCGGATCAGCAGCGATATCCGCCGCGGATCCTCAGCGAAATCCGCCGCGGATCCGCAGCGAAATCCGCCGCGGATCAGCAGCGAAATCAGCCGCGGATCCTCAGCGAAATCCGCCGCGGATCCGCAGCGAAATCCGCCGCGGATCAGCAGCGAAATCAGCCGCGGATCCGCCGCGGATCCGCCGCGAAATCCGCCGCAGATCAGCCGCGATATCCGCCGCGGATCCGCAGCAAAATCCGCTAGGAAAAAAAATATATATATTTTTTTTTATTATTTGTCCCTACCTATGACGGGGGGGTTCATTTACTTTTTTTTTATTTTGATCACTGTGACTGTTTATCACAGTGATCAAAATAAATTTTTTTACAATGGAGGGCGCACTGCGCATGCGCCGGCTGGCGGGCGCACTGCACATGCGCCCGCCATTTTCCAAGATGGCGGCGCCCATGAAGAATCCCGGGCAGCCGCCGGGACGGATCCACGGACATCGGTGGACCGGGAGAGGTGAGTAGGGGACGTCGGAAGGTGAGGGGGGGATCAGAAGGTGAGGGGGGGTGATCGCAGGAGCAGGGGAGCAGACAGCGACGGCGGTGACTGATCGCTGCCATCTTTCGATGGCGGCGGCCAATCACCGCCGTGACATGGTGTGGGGGGGGTCTGATCACGGTCTCCAGCCATGGCAGATGCTATTGCAGCATCGGCCATGGCTGGATTGTAATATTTCACCAGTTTCATTGGTGAAATATTACAAATCGCTCTGATTGGCAGTTTCACTTTTAACAGCCAATCAGAGCGATCGTGGCCACGTGGGGGTTAAGCCAACCCCCCTGTGGTGATGCAGTAAGGGTCCTGTTACTGCGGGTCGGGTGACCTTTCAGTGACCCCGGACCCCCGACCCGCAGTAACATGATTTATAGCATGACGCCTACGTCGGCGTCATGGGTCGGGATGGCACAGGTTTTCATGACGCCGACGTAGGCGTCATGGGTCGGGAAGGGGTTAAAAAAAAATTAACATATACCTTTTTTTCACAAAAAAAAATATTTCAGGTCCAATTTTTTCATTTTCCCAAGGGTAACAGGAGAAATTGGACCACAAAAGTCATTGTGCAATTTGTTCTGAGTATGCTGATACCCCATATGTTGGGGGGAACCACTGTTTCGGCACACGGCAGAGCACGGAAGGGAAGGAGCGCCATTTGACTTTTTCAACGCAAAATTGGCTGGAATTGAGATAGGACACCATGTCGCTTTTGGAGAGCCCCTGATGTACCTAAACAGTGGAAACCCCCAATTCTAAATCTAACCCTAACCCAAACACACCCTAACCCTATTCCAAACCCTAGCCCTAACCCTAATGGGAAAATGGAAATAAATACAATTTTTTTTAATTTTATTATTTTTCCCTAAGGAGGTGATAAAGGGGTGTTTGATTTACTATTTATAGTGGGTTTTCATTTCGGGTTTTTATGATTGTCAGCTTTCACACACTAAAACTCTTTTTATTGCAAAAAATAGTTTTTGCATCACCACATTTTGAGAGCTATAATTTTTCCCTATTTTGGCCCACAGAGTCATGTGAGGTCTTATTTTTTGCAGGACAAGTTGACATTTTATTGATACCATTTTTTGGCACATGACATTTTTTGATCACTTTTTATTTCAATTTTTTAGAGGCAGAATGAACATAAACCAGCAATTCAGTAATTACTTTTGGGGGGGGCCTTTATACGGTTCTGCGTGTGGTAAAATTGATAAAGAGGTTTTATTCTTTGGGTCAGTACGATTACAGCGCTACCTTATTTATATAATTTTTTATGTTTTGGCGCTTTTATACAGTAAAAACAATTTTATATAAAAAACAATTATTTTTCATCGCTTTAATCTGCGAGCTATAACTTTTAAATTTTTTCGCTGATGATGCTGTGTGGCAGCTCATTTTTTGCGGGACAAGATGACGTTTTCAGTGGTACCATGTTTATTTATATCCGTCTTTTTGATCGCGTGTTATTCCACTTTTTGTTTGGCGGTGTGATGATAAAGCATTGTTTTTTTTAAGGGGTTCACTACAGGGGTTAACTAGTGGGACAGTTTTATAGGGCAGGTCGTTACGGACGCGGCGATACTAAATATGTGTACTTAAATTGTTTTGTTTTTTTTTATTTACATAAAGAAATGAATTTAATGGGGAATTATTTTTTTTCTTTACTTAGGAATTTTTTTTTAAATTATTTTTATACATGTTTATTTTTTTAATTTTTTACTTTTTCCCAGGGTGGGACATCACTATATAATGTCAGATCGCTGCTCTGACAGTTTGCACAGCACTCTGTCAGACCAGCGATCTGACAGGCAGTGCAGGAGGCTTCTCAGAAAGGGGTTGTAAACTAGTTAACCCTTGTGATGATTGCAGCGGGGACCTGACTGAATAGCGGAGAGGTATGGATATTGTTGCTTTTTAATTTTTTTTTGTTACAGGAGAACAAGGGATTCAGATGGATTGGTAGCATAATAAATTTACTCAAAAACTTTGTGTCATTATTTCAATAAAATAATTTTTAATTAATTTGTGTGTCTTTTTTAACACTTTAATACTATAGGATTAATAATGGATAGTTGTCTTTGACACCTCTCCATTATTAACCCAGATTAATGTCACCTTTCAATAGCAAGGTGACTTGAACCCCTTATTAACCCATTAGCCACCACTAAAGACAATGGGAATAGAAAGGCTAAGTGCCAGAAAAGGTGCATCTGATAATAGATGTGCCTTTTCTGGGGTGCCTGGGGCCAGATGTTTGTAGCCAGGGGGGCCCAAAAATAATGGTCCTTTTCTAGGCTATGAATATCTGTCCTCAGTCACTGGCTTTCCCTCTCTGGTGGAGAAAATACAGCGGGAGCCCAAGCATTTTTTTTACAACAAATTTACCCGATAAATTAACAACTACATGTCCCAAATTTTGCACACATATACTAATCTAATTATTAGTCAAAATCATATATAAAACTAAATGAAATGAAATGTTTTACTGTATGTAAACCATGTGTCATTTCATGTCGGGTTCTGTAAAGATTTTACAGAAGCCGGCAATTGATTTAGCGGCTATTCTGCTATGTAGAACTGTATGAAATATATATACAGTGTGTAAGGTTTGCCTGTAAACTAGGCCTTTCAGTATATTAGATTGTGCCAAATTAGATAGAGCTCTGATCACGGCCGGATGAGATGAAATGACACAGGAGACGGTTGTCTGGTTCTGATGCCAAAGTCATCTGACTTTAATCAATCCCCAGCCAGCTTATATTGATAGCTGAACTGGGCGTACACATACATTAGGTAATGGTGTTTTTCCCGGATATATTAGGAAATCATTTATTACAGTAAATACATTTTGTCATGTACCAAGGTTTATGTCAAGTTGACCCAACTAATTAGCTATCTAAGGAATTCACTAATCATCATGTCCATCCTTTGATGGACCCCCAAACTGTCGTCATTAGCAGTTATAACTTTATTACTCTATTGATTAATTGCACACTTGGTCGTCATTCACCTGTGCTCATTATTTGCTATTCCTACCATTAGGGTGTTATTGTCCCAGTGCCTTCTGGATAAGTGAAGTAGTTTTCGCGAGCTCAAGGAACACGGATTTGGCCTGTTGCAGCTGAATAGGAGGACATCAGTAAACAGGGGAGGAGTCCGAGAGAAATTTGCATATTCCCAGTGCCTTCTGGGATAAGTGGAAGAGTTCCGCGGGAGCCAAGAACACTGGATTTGGCTGTTGCAGCTGAAAGGAGGACATCAGTAAACCAGGGGAGGAGTCCCGAGAATAATTTGCTATTCCCAGTGCTTCTGGGAAAGTGAAGAGTTTCCGAGCTCAAGGAACACTGGATTTTGGCTGTTGCAGCATGAAAGGAGGACATCAGTAAACCAGGGAGGAGTCCCGAGGAGATAATTTGCATATTACCAGTGCCTTCTGGGATAAGTGAAGAGTCTCCGCGAGCTCAAGGAACACTGGATTTTGGGCTGTTGCAGCTGAAAGGAGGACATCAGTATAACAGGGAGGAGTCCCCGAGGAGATAATTTGCATATTCCAGTGCCTTCGGGATAAGTGAAGAGTTTCCGCGAGCTCAAGGAACACTGGATTTTGGCTGTTGCAGCTGAAAGGAGGACATCAGTAAACCAGGGAGGAGTCCCGAGGAGATAATTTGCATATTCCATGCCTTACTGGATAAGTGAAGAGTTTCCGCGAGTCAAGGAACACTGGATTTTGGCTGTTGCAGCTGAAAGGAGGACATCAGTAAACCAAGGGGAGGCAGTCCCTGAGGAGATAATTTCATATCCAGTGCTTTGGGATAAGTGAATGAGTCTCCGCGAGCTCAAGGAACACTGGATTTTGGCTGTTGCAGCTGAAAGGAGGAACTCAGTAAACCAGGGGAGGAGTCCCGAGGGATAATTTGCATATTCCCAGTGCCTCTGGGATAAGTGAAGAGTTTCCGCGAGCTCAGAACCTGGATTTTGGCTGTTGCAGCTGAAAGGAGGAATCAGTAAACCAGGGAGGAGTCCCGAGGAGATAATTTGCATATTCCAGTGCCTTTGGGATAAGTGAAGAGTTTCGCGAGCTCAAGGAACACTGGATTTGGCTGTTGCAGCTGAAAGGAGGACATCAGTAAACCAGGGGAGGATCCCGAGGAGATAATTTGCTATTCCCAGTGCCTTCTGGGATAAGTGAAGAGTTCCGGAGCTCAAGAACACTGGATTTTGGCTGTTGCAGCTGAAAGGAGGCATCAGTAACCAGGGGAGGAGTCCCGAGGAGATAATATTGCATATTCCCAGTGCCTTCTAGGATAATAGTGAAGTGTCTTGAACCTCTCAAGAACCCGATTTGTCACTTTCAATAGCAAGGGACTTGGAACTTATTACCATTAGCCACCACTAAGCAATGGGAAATGAAGAAGGAAGTCAGTAAAAGGTGCGACCCTGATAATTAGATTCCTTTTCTGGGTGTGGCAGATGTTTGCCAGGCCAAAAATGGATTTTGGCTTTGTCAGGCTATGAAACTGCATCAGTAACATGGATGATCCCTCGAGGAGAAATTCAGCGGGAGCCCAAGCATTTTGTTTTCACTAAAGACCATATAAACCAGTCCCAAATTTTGCAATTCATCTTTGGCAAATAATTCGACTCAAGAACATGGATTTGGCTGTTAGCAGCTGAAAGAGGCATCAGTACGGGGAGATCCCGAGGAGATATTTGCCATATTCCAGTGCTTCTGGGATAATGTGAAGTTTGCGAGTCAAGGCACTGGATTTTGGCATGTTGCAGCTGAAGGAGGACATAGTAAACCAGGAGGAGGTGTCGTAGGATAATTATGATTTATCCCATCCCGGATAAGTGAAGTCTGCGGCTCAAGGAAATGGTTTTGGCTTTGAGTGAAAGGATTGATTCAGTAAACCAGGGGAGAGTCCCGAGGATATTGCATATTCCCATGCTTCTAGGATATGAATATAGTCATCCGGGAGCTCAAGGAACCTGTTTGGCTGTTGCAGCTAAAGAGGACATCTAGATAAACACAGGGGATGAGTCCCGAGGAGTATTTGCTATTCCAGTGCATTCTGGGTAATGCAGATTCCAGCTCAAGGAACACTGGATTTGGCTATTGCAAGCTGAAAGGGGCATCAGTAAAACCAGGGAGAGTACCGAGAGAACATTTGCATATAGGCCTTTGGATAATGAAGGTTTCGCAAGCTCCAGAACACTATTTGGCTGTTGAGCTGAAAGAGACATCAGTAAAGGGGAGGAGTCCCGAGGAGATAATTTGCATATTCCAGTGCCTTCTGGGATAAGTGAAGGTCTCCGCGAGCTCAGGAACACTGGATTTTGGCTGTTGCAGTGAAAGGGACATCAGTAAACCGGGGAGGAGTCCTGAGGAGATAATTTGCATATTCCCAGTGCCTTCTGGGATAAGTGAAGAGTTTCCGCGAGCTCAAGGAACACTGGATTTTGGCTGTTGCAGCTGAAAGGAGGACATCAGTAAACCAGGGGAGGAGTCCTGAGGAGATAATTTGCATATTCCCAGTGCCTTCTGGATAAGTGAAGAGTTCCGCGAGCTCAAGGAACACTGGATTTTGGCTGTTGCAGCTGAAAGGAGGACATCAGTAAACCAGGGGAGGAGTCCCGAGGAGATAATTTGCATATTCCCAGTGCCTTCTGGGATAAGTGAAGAGTTCCGCGAGCTCAAGGAACACTGGATTTTGGCTGTTGCAGCTGAAAGGAGGACATCAGTAAACAGGGGAGGAGTCCCGAGGAGATAATTTGCATATTCCCAGTGCCTTCTGGGATAAGTGAAGAGTCTCCGCGAGCTCAAGAACACTGGATTTTGGCTGTTGCAGCTGAAAGGAGGACATCAGTAAACCAGGGGAGGAGTCCCGAGGAGATAATTTGCATATTCCCAGTGCCTTCTGGGATAAGTGAAGAGTCTCCGCGAGCTCAAGGAACACTGGATTTTGGCTGTTGCAGCTGAAAGGAGGACATCAGTAAACCAGGGGAGGAGTCCCGAGGAGATAATTTGCATATTCCCAGTGCCTTCTGGGATAAGTGAAGAGTTTCGCGAGCTCAAGGAACACTGGATTTTGGCTGTTGCAGCTGAAAGGAGGACATCAGTAAACCAGGGGAGGAGTCCCGAGGAGATAATTTGCATATTCCCAGTGCCTTCTGGGATAAGTGAAGAGTTTCCGCGAGCTCAAGGAACACTGGATTTTGGCTGTTGCAGCTGAAAGGAGGACATCAGTAAACCAGGGGAGGAGTCCCGAGGAGATAATTTGCATATTCCCAGTGCCTTCTGGGATAAGTGAAGAGTTTCCGCGAGCTCAAGGAACACTGGATTTTGGCTGTTGCAGCTGAAAGGAGGACATCAGTAAACCAGGGGAGGAGTCCCGAGGAGATAATTTGCATATTCCCAGTGCCTTCTGGGTAAGTGAAGAGTTTCCGCGAGCTCAAGGAACACTGGATTTTGGCTGTTGCAGCTGAAAGGAGGACATCAGTAAACCAGGGGAGGAGCCCCGAGGAGATAATTTGCATATTCCCAGTGCCTTCTGGGATAAGTGAAAAGATTTCCGCGAGCTCAAGGAACACGGATTTTGGCTGTTGCAGCTGAAAGGAGGACATCAGTAAACCAGGGGAGGAGTCCCGAGGAGATAATTTGCATATTCCAGTGCCTTCTGGGATAAGTGAAGAGTTTCCGCGAGCTCAAGGAACACTGGATTTTGGCTGTTGCAGCTGAAAGGAGGACATCAGTAAACCAGGGGAGGAGTCCCGAGGAGATAATTTGCATATTCCCAGTGCCTTCTGGGATAAGTGAAGAGTTTCCGCGAGCTCAAGGAACACTGGATTTTGGGCTGTTGCAGCTGAAAGGAGGACATCAGTAAACCAGGGGAGAGTCCCGAGGAGATAATTTGCATATTCCCAGTGCCTTCTGGGATAAGTGAAGAGTCTCCGCGAGCTCAAGGAACACTGGATTTTGGCTGTTGCAGCTGAAAGGAGGACATCAGTAAACCAGGGGAGGAGTCCCGAGGAGATAATTTGCATATTCCCAGTGCCTTCTGGGATAAGTGAAGAGTTTCCGCGAGCTCAAGGAACACTGGATTTTGGCTGTTGCAGCTGAAAGGAGGACATCAGTAAACCAGGGGAGGAGTCCCGAGGAGATAATTTGCATATTTCTGGGATAAGTGAAGAGTCTCCGCGAGCTCAAGGAACACTGGATTTTGGCTGTTGCAGCTGAAAGGAGGACATCAGTAAACCGCGCGCCGCTAGGCTTATATTTCACCGCTTGATTATCTCTTGAACAATAAGAACATGGAAGAGGCTAGGAGCCATGTGGTGAGCTGCATTTCTTGCTACATGTTCATAGACTTACCAGTGGAAAAGCCAAACTTCACATGCCAGAATGCAACTTGTGTCCCTGTTGGAGGAAAAGTTGCAAAATCTGGAAGAGAGGTTATCTACATTGAAGACCATTAATGAAGGTGAAGAGTTCTTAGACAGAGCAGAATTATCTCTTCATGGTACAGAAAGAGAAGAAATTCGAAGTGCAACTGAAGAAAACAGAGGAATGGAAGCATGTGACCCAGAGAAGCAGGAGGATCAGGAGGCAGTCAGCACCAATTCTGCTCAGGAACCAATACCAGGCTCTTACACAGGAGAACGATGAAGAAATACATCAGGATAAGACTTTGCCCACAAACAACCTTGTACGCCCTCAGAGTCCTCCTGAATGGAGAAAGAAAACTGTTGTGAAGAAGAAACGTAGAGTTGTTGTCATGGGCGATTCCCTGTTGAGAGGAACAGAGGCCGCTATCTGCAGACCGGATATAACCTCAAGAGAAATGTGCTGTCTTCCAGGTGCAAAAATTAAAGATGTGTCTGACAGGATATCAGGACTCTTCAGACCTAAAGATGACTACCCATTCCTGCTAATACATTGGGGACAAATGACACCGCTAGAAAATGACCTGGAAACCATCTGCAGTGACTTTGAAAACTTAGGTAAGAAAGTGAAAGAACTGGGAGCGCAGGTGGTCTTCTCTTCCATTCTCCCAGTGGATGGCCATGGAACAAGGAGGTGGAATAAGATTCTGCAGGTGAACAACTGGCTACGTCGTTGGTGCCGTCAGCAAGGATTTGGATTTCTGGATCACGGAGTGAATTACCTATACGATGGACTACTTGCTAGAGATGGGGTGCACCTTACGAAGACTGGAAAACATGTATTTGGAAGTCGCCTTGCTACACTCATCAGGAGAGCTTTAAACTAGAACAATGTGGGAAGGGGAAACAATACGCCAGCAAAAGCCATACACTTGACAAATACTATTGAGATTTCTGCTATTAGAAGTGAAGGGAAGAACAAAGACAAAAAAATTTACATAATAAAAATATTGAAGGAAGAGAAACCAATCACAAACTAAAGTGTTTCTATACGAATGCACAAAGCATGGGCAACAAACAAGGAGAACTGGAGCTACTAACGCAGGAGAAGAAATATGATGTCATTGGAATCACTGAGACTTGGTGGGACGATACACATGATTGGAATACAAGGCTAGAAGGATACAACTTATTTGCAAGAAACAGACTTGATAAACGAGGAGAGAGGTGTTGCATTGTATGTTAGAAAAGCGTATATCTGCACAGAGATTGACGCTTCAGAGACTGGGAGTTCTGTGGAAACTGTTTGGGTAAGAATACAAGGACAGAACAATGGAAAGGACACCATTGTAGGCATTTACTACAGGCCGCCTGTGCAAGCTGAAGATATGGATGAACTCTTTATGCATCAAATGGCCAAGTTCTCCAAAAAATATGACATAGTGGTCATGGAGATTTCAACTATCCAGACATTTGTTGGGAATCTCTCTCAGGCAAAACAAACAGGTCCAGGAAATTCTTATCCTCTCTTGCTGACAACTTTATCTTCCAAAAGGTAATGGAAAAAACAAGGGGATCTGCTACCTTGGATCTAATCCTCATAAACAGGGAGGAAATGGTGGAGGAGGTAAGAGTGGCTGGGACTCTAGGAGGTAGTGACCATGCTATTTTAGAATTTTGGATAACAAGAGGAGGAAGACCTGTGAAGACTCAGACGTCAAGGTTAGAGCAGCACGGTGGCTCAGTGGATAGCACTACATCCTTGCAGCGCTGGAGTCCTGGGTTCGAATCCCACCTAGGACAACATCTGCAAGGAGTTTGTATGTTCTCCCCGTGTTTGCGTGGGTTTCCTCCGGGTACTCCGGTTTCCTCCCACACTCCAAAAACATACAGATAGGGAATCTAGATTGTGAGCCCCATCGGGGACAGCGACGATAATGTATGCAAACTGTAAAGCGCTGCGGAATATGTTAGCGCTATATAAAAAAAAAATAAATAAATAAAGATTTCAGAAAGGCAGATTTTAAGGAACTCAGAAAGAGAATTGGAGGGATCCAATGGCTGGATATCCTTAAGGACAAAAATGTCCAGGAAGGATGGAAAATCTTGAAAAATGAGATTCTCAAAGCACAATCGTTAACAATTCCGAAAAAGGGAAGAATGGGAAGCATTTAAGGAAACCAGGATGGATGAACATAGAACTTAAACACATGCTAAAAAGGAGAAAGAAATGTTTATCAAATGGAAAGAGGGAGGCATATCTAAAGAAGAATATAATGCCGTCTGCAGAACCTGCAGGGCACAAATCAGATTATCTAAAGCTGACAATGAATTAAGGCTTGCAAGTGACGTCAAAAGCAAAAAAAGGATTTTGGGGATACGTCAAAAGTAAAAGAAAAGTCAAAGATGCTATAGGATTTTTACAGGATGAAAATGATGAAATGGTAAGTCAGGATGTTGAGAAGGCTGAACTTTTAAATTCCTATTTTGCATCTGTTTTCTCTCAGAAAGGAAATGTAACATCAACTGATCTTCACTGTCCTATTAAAGGAATAGAAGAATCCAGGATATCTATAAACAGAAATATAGTGAGGAAACACTTAGCTAACATAAATGAATTCAAGTCTCCAGGTCCAGATGAATTACACCCCAGGGTACTGAAGGAGATAGCAGAAGAAATTCTTGAACCACTGTCCATAATCTTTGAAAATTCTTGGAGAACAGGAGAAGCCCCAGAAGACTGGAGAAGAGCAAATGTTGTTCCTATCTTCAAAAAGGGGAAGAAGGTGGACCCAGGGAACTACAGGCCGGTGAGTCTGACTTCTATACCAGGAAAGATCTTTGAACAAATTATTAAAGAACATGTATGCAAGTACCTGGATAAGAATGAAGTGATTAAACAGAGTCAGCATGGGTTTGTAACTAATAAGTCATGTCAGACTAACTTAATTTCCTTCTATGACAGAATCACTGACTGGGTGGATCAGGGAAATGCTGTAGATATAGTATGTCTTGACTTCAGCAAAGCATTTGACAAAGTATCTCACACAATCCTTATTGAAAAAATGACTAAGTATGGAATGGACAAGGCAACTGTTAGGTGGATTCATAACTGGCTTAGTGATCGGACCCAAAGAGTGGTTGTAAATGGCTGCACATCCAGTTGGGAAGAATGTCTCAAGTGGGGTACCACAAGGCTCTATTTTGGGCCCTGTATTGTTCAACATCTTTATCAATGATTTAGATGAAGGAATTGAGGGTAAACTGATCAAATTTGCTGATGACACAAAGCTAGGAGGGGTAGCTAATACTAGAGAAGAGAGAGAGAGGATTCAAAAGATATACATAAACTGGAGCAGTGGGCAACAACTAACAGAATGGATTTTAACAGGGAAAAATGCAAAGTACTACATCTGGGCAATAAAAATGAAAAAAGCATATACAAAATGGGAGGAATAGGGCTAAGTAACAGCACATGTGAAAAAGACTTGGGTATACTAATTGATCACAGACTTAACATGAGTCAACAGTGTGATGCAGCAGCAAAAAAGGCAAATGCAATTCTAGGATGTATCAACAGAAGCATATAGTCTAGATCATGTGAGGTCATTAGTGCCTCTACTCCTCTTTGGTCAGACCTCATCTGGAATACTGTGTCCAGTTTTGGGCACCACATTTTAAAAAAGACATCAACAAACTGGAGCAAGTTCAGAGAAGAGCCACCAGAATGGTGACCGGTCTGCAAACCATGTCCTATGAGGAACGGTTGCAGGATTTGGGAATGTTTAGCTTGCAAAAAAGAAGACTGAGAGGAGACTTAATAGCTGTCTACAAATATCTCAAGGGCTGTCACATTGTAGAAGGATCATCTTTTATTCTCATTTGCACAAGGAAAGACTAGAAGCAATGGATGAAACTGAATGGGAGGAGACACAGATTAGATATTAGAAAAAACTTTTTGACAGTTAGGGTGATCAATGAGTGGAACAGGCTGCCACAAGAGGTGGTGAGTTTCTCTTTCAATGGAAGTCTTCAAACAGAGGCTGGATAGACATCTGTCTGGGATGATTTAGAGAATCCTGCTTTGAGCAGGGGGTTGGACCAGAAGGCCCAGGAGGTCCCTTCCAACTCTACCATTCTATGATTCTATGATTCTATGAGGGAGATCATATCCTTGTTCTCACTTATACCATTTGTTCATAATCGTTATTATTATTTGGAGGTTTTAGTCCCATATACATAGTTTTCGTAATGGAGGCATCTATCAGTCTCTGGAGTAGTCCTCTGATGCATGGGATACAACAGCAACCGCAGACGACGAGTATGGCTGCCACAAACTGCCAGTGAGATGAGAAGGCTGGATACAATATGCTTCCATCGTCCAAACCAGGAATCCAGCCAGTCAGTAAACGGGTTGTCGATACCAGAATTTTCTGCCAGTTCATCAGATAGTGATGTAAGACCCTCCAAAGCCTTGGTGATAACTTCCATCTGGGGCGGTATTATTTGGGATAAATGTACAACAATATGTTCCAAACATTTTGCAAATTCCTCCCTTCTCTGCTAGCAGCATGTCTAAAGCCATCCTATTCTGCCACGTCATTAAGAAGTTGGAGCCAATTGTTCAGCTATCCCCCTTATTGCATCCCTTGTGTAATTTATAAACCTTTGTTGATTATAGTAAATATAGTTTATCCAATCTACATTCTTATTTAGGGTAGCCCACCAGAAGAAGACTGATTCAAATCCTGCTGCAATCTGATTTCTTGCCTTGTACTCATCAGGCACACCTCGTGGGACCCCAATACTGTCAATATAAATTCTTGGGTCAAAAGAGCCAGCAGGTGTTGATCTTTTGTTTCTACGTAGAGTTTCCACATCTATGTTACCCTTTGTTATCTCTTCTGATGAAATTATTTGGAACGGCATAAGCACCTGAGCAAGAGCACAGCTTCCAACCCAATTAGTCGGCAAGCGGGCCCTTAATCTCATGTCCCCACACAGTCACCAAACATCACTTCTTGCTATAGTTTGATTATCGAACCACTTAGCTTTGTAACCATCCGTGTCTGAATCTACAGGGATGGTAGTTCCACAAAACTCTGAGGTTAGATTTTCTACTAATCTTCCTATTCCTACCCTTTCCCTTTCCTTTGAAAACAAGTGTAGTTGCCAGGGTATGGAAAGACTCTAGGAGGTACTTTGTCCGTCTTTGTTAGTGGATACAGAACTGAAAGAGAATGGCAAATAGCATTATCAGTGGGGTCATATGAGATATTATATAATACTACCATACATTGCAGACCGGTTTCATCTTCAGGTGATAATCTAAGAGGAATTGTACCTAAATGGGGTCTGGCAGTTGCACAAGCAATACAGTTGGATCTTTTATTCTGTTCT
>JARQOD010007474.1:0-39086 GCA_033576555.1 Oophaga sylvatica | reverse complement strand
GGGGTTAGGCTTGGTTCCCGATAAACACCAGGTGCTACTCTAGGACAGACCATGGATGAACGGCCACTAACCTCCAAGGGACTTGTAGCTGGAACAACCTGGAAGGACAGGACAGATTATGCAGGCAGGCACTGGCAGAAGTGGACTAGTGCATCTGATACACAAGTTGGCACAGCAAGTGCAGACGGATCCGGCTGATCTACAGAATGGCACGGCAGGTGCAGGCGGATCCGGCTAATATATAGATTGACATGGCAGGTGCTGGCGGGTCCAGCTTAAATACAGAATGAAAAGGCAAGTACTGGCAAGGAGTTTAGGGACAGACAGTCCCTAGTGGGAATTAGCGGACTGGGACCTGAGAGAAAGCGTGTTTGAGAACAGAATAACAACGTTGCACAGACAACCACATACAGAAGGAGGTGCCTTAAATAGTAAGTGTCTACCAGCCATTGGCTAGTGACACTTTAGGACAGTGCACGAGACCCCTTTAAAAGGAAATATGGTGCCCCAGGGATCTGCACGCCGCTCGTATACTCTGTGAAGCCACCGACAAGGAAGGAGGAGTAAGTTTGGGATGGGTGAGTGAGTGATGAGTGAGTCTGCGTCCCTGTCGGGGAGAGGGGCGGCATGCAGGAATGCTGGAGCTGCACTTACATATTACTTTTATACTTTTATTATGTTCTGGGGTCTAGAGAGACTCCAGAGTCTGATAAGGGGCATTAAATTCACAGGGAAAATCGAATTTCCTAGGAAAAGCTGCATAAACCAATGAATTTGAATTTTTTCTAGGAAAATAGAGTTGTTTCCAGCTCTATTTAAGCACAGTTCATTTTTTGAAAATCTTTAAAAACTAACAATGCAATGTGTTTCAGACACGTTGCATAGTCCACCTACCTTTCCCCTTCATGGATTTGTCATTTTAAATATTTTCAATAAATGAATTGTTTTTAATTCCTTACATTATTATATGTCTGTTCAGGACAAATTTACGTGTTACTACACTTTGAACTGCAACAGGTGAGATGGCATCTACCTAAAATTATATGAATTTGAATTTTGCCTGATCCTTTCATCTCTAAATACAGTTTATTCTTGTGATACATTTATGGTGCTCACACACCTTAAATAGTAGTAAGCCAAACAGTTGTCGGATCATTTTGCCATCAGCTATTACTCCTGAATAGTGTTGAGCGATACGATACTGCAAATATCGGGTATCGGCCGATATTAGCTGTATCGGGCTTTCGATTCCGAGTACCGATATTTTCGTCATATCGGATACCGGAATCGGATTTGTCACTGTCACTGTGAGTGTCCGTCGGTCGGGTCTGTCAGGAGTCAGCGGCACTTACCTGGCAGAAGATCTCCGGCGGTCACGTCCTGGACTGCTTGATGGCCGCCATTATCTTCTCCCTGGCGGTCACATGCAGTTTTTCGCGATAACTGCAGTGACTGCAGGGTAATCCCGGCCGTAAACCAGTCCGATGACGTCACCGCCGGGGAAGCAGGTAATCAGCTGTGCTGCGCCGGGATGACAGGCTCTGCCTGTCATTCTGATGTAGCAGAGCTGGATCGTCGTGGGACACTCGTTACTATGGACTGCGTCGGACAGGTGGTATACTGCTGTTTTTTTTTTTCATTTTTTTACAGGAGATCGATGGCGTCGCAGGATGAGACTGTAATAAAAGTAATGAAAACTGTGTTGTGTTTTTTATTAAATTAAAACACTTTTTTATGAACATTCACCCGTCCGGGTACATCAACAATTTAACTATTTACATACAGGGACCCTGTCCGGGTTATTTATAATTCTTTGGCAGGGGTGTTCCAGGTACCACCTGGTACTCTTCTGATGCTTGCCAAACATCCGAGACACCAAGGACCACCAGGACCTGATGACGTCGTGTGGCCTGTACAGTCAAGTCGTGACCCGCTATCTTGTCTGTGTGGCCACCTCTTTCATCTCCCTCCGGGTCTGGAGCCCTATGTCCCGGACTGAACGAACCCCAGGGGGCCTAACAGGCGCCGGGTACGGGCCAGCTATCATTATCATGTCCATAGCTGGGGCTGCTGAAGAGACCACTGAGGGAGGCTGGGGAGATTTACGGCGTGGGGTGGGCACTTGTGCAGAGGCCTGGATGTGGGAGGCTGAAGGCTCCGAGGGTCTCACAGGTTCCTGACACTCTGGGGAGTAGGGGTCGCACCTGGTAACATTTAGGGCGTACCATCCATTGTAACCCCAGTGTCGGGTGTAAGTCACCAAGTCTCCTGGCAACAGGTCCCTCCCCGGGTGTCCTTCTGGGAGTGAGTCTCCACGTCCCGCCGGGTCACAAACACTTCTAAATAAAGTCCAGGCTCCTGGATGAAGCCCCAACCACCTTTTAACTTAAAGTTCCGTACTGCACCCTTACGCCGCGTCTCCCACAGGGTTCCTTTATCTTTTCTCATCGGTCCTTATCTGCCCGGTCCTTCTCCAGGTGACGTTGCCGAAGCTTTTGGGATTCTCGCTGCTCCCTTTGTCGCTCTGCTTTCCGCTCCCGACGTCTACACTCTTCCTCCTGACGCCGGTTGTAATTCTCCTCCACCAGCATTTCCATGTCTCCACCATCAAACTGCAGCTTACGATGTCCGGTTTGCGGCAGCTCTCCTGGCGCCCGACAGTCCTGGCGGCGCTCACCTGCGGAGGAAGCAGCCGGCTCTGGAACAGATGACAGTCGGGGCTCTGGTACAGACAGGTAGACCTCTGGTGCCTGCGCGGCCTCCTCCATGAGGACGGGTGTCGCTTCTTCTGTCTCAGCGGTGGGGGCAGACAGCGGGATCTGGGGTGCTGCCGGTGCAGCGTTTTTTGCAGGAACGGGTGCCTCCACTGCGACAACGTCAACCGGATCACATTGCAAGGGCTGGGATGCCTGCACGAACTCCTCTACTAGAACGGGTGCCTCACCTTCCGGTACAGACACTTCAGGTAAGAGGGATTGGCGCCGCTCCAAGTTTAGTTTTAGGGCACGCCAGCTGGCTTCCATCCTGGCGACCTCCTCCCGGTGCCGGGCCAGGCCTCTTAGGGTATCCTCCGCTTCTTGCAGCGTAGGAGGGTTTCCAGGCCGGGTGCCCAACGGTGGTTCCTTGGCGATCGGGTCGCTTCCGTGGGGGGAGAGCTCTGACTGCTCCATCCCTTCACACTTCTGCTCGTCGTGTCCATTAGCCATCTCTGCCAAGTCACATGTGTCATTAGCATCTGGAGAGGGCCCCTCTTTTGTAGTGAGGCGGGACCTTCGTGTTAGTTTCCGCACACTGAGGAGGATGAGGAGGCGGAACTGAAGAGCTGTGGGGCACGATCTTACATTGCAGTAACATTTAGAGTGGTCGGCCATCGTTTTCGCGCCACTGAGTGAGTGTACACCCACGAAGAGCACGCCCTTCTTCTTCACCAGTGCCTCGTCGTGACGCAGATATGGCGGAAAAATGGCAAATACATTCTCTGATGATTTTAGCAATTCTCAAGCACAAAACCAGTTCAATTCAGGCACACAGGACTCGCTTATAGCGAGCTACAGAATCCTGTTCGTGACGCCCAAGTTGAGTCCACAGAGCCAGAGGTTTTGGGGGTACTCGGCACCGAGCCCGTCGACTTCTATGGGGTATGTCACGGCTTTACCCGGCAATTGAATCAGTCTATTTTACTATGTAGAAGTGTATAAACTATAAATATATGTATATATATATATGTCACAATGACATGTATATATATATATATATATGTATTCTATGTGTGTATATTTTGTGTTTACAACGAAAGAAAGTTTTTTTTTGTTGCGATATTTTGTTCCCATAGACTTACATGGGACTTCCGGTATCGGAATCGGATATCGACGATATTTAGTGATATCGGCGATACCATTCCGATCCGATATTTTTAGATATCGAGCAGTATCGCTCAACACTACTCCTGAACGCCCCAAACACATTCATGCCCAGCTGAGTATACATGTGTTTTAATGAGGACAATGGAGTAAACCAATGCCCAATTCTACTGGAAATGACTCATCTACCACAGGACCAAAAGTATCTGCCATTAACATTCAACAGTAGAGTTGAGCGATACTTTCCGATATCCAAAAGTATCGGAATCGGAATGGTATCGCCGATACCCAAAAAATATCGGCGATACCCGATACCGATACCGGAAGTCCAATGTAAGTCTATGGAACAAAATATCGAAATTAAAAAAACCCTTTCTTGCCTTGTAGGTTAATTGTACATGAAGGAAAACAACAAAGAGTAATGTAGAATGTATTGGGGGAGGTTGAGGAGACATTAAAGGCATAGATGTTTAACCCAATCCAATGGAATAGCATTAATTTTTTTTTTTAGGAAATACGTTCGGATTGACGAAGAAATTGACAATGTTGTTAAACCTTTTTTCTATTTTGGCAAATATGTATGTTTCACAACTTCCATGCTCTTCACCTTTTTAACTTTTGCCACACTTTCTCCTTCATAATCTTCAGCAGCATCATCTTTGTCATCAAATTATTCTTCATCTTCACCTTCTTTATCTTCTTCTAAAACTTCTTGCTTTTCATCTTTTTGTTAACATTACTCATATTGTTCTTTTTAAACTATTATTCTTCTTCATATTATAGTCCTTCATCTTCTTCATCATATTCTTATTTGTGACAGAGATTCCTGTACTTGTAATCTGTAAAAGTATGATTTTTTCATCGTTCCGTTCTTGCTGCCACAAAAGATTTAAATTACAACAGTATTTGTCCGTGTTCAGTTTAGCCTGCAGCATCAGGCATTTACCAGGGGCACCACGAGGAGGAACGGACTCACCCCCATACACTGCTTAGTCTTCTTCTGCTTATAATTTAGAGCATATATTTTGCTCTTCATTTTGGTCTTATACTTCATGTTCTTCTGCTTTTAGATCTTCTGCTTATTGTTCTTGTGTCTCTTGTTCTGTATCTTGTATTTGTAGCACAACCTTGTACCAGCTGATGTTACTGGGACACGGTTACTAAGCAGGAGGTACCTGTGCTCCAAAGCACTACCAAGGACCAGCAGACGTTGCTGGAACTCGGATACCGAGATGGAGGCACCTAGGCCAAAGGCACTGCGGAGAACCAGTTGACGGTACTGGAACCCGGACGGGTAGCAGAAGGTACAAGAGCCAATGCAAGTAACGAGGACCAGCTGACTGTGCTGGAACCCGGAGGGGCAGCAGAAGGAAAAGAGCCAATGGCACAACCGAGGACCAGCTGACGTTACTGGGACACGGTTACTAAGCAGGAGGTACCTGTGCTCCAAAGCACTACCAAGGACCAGCAGACGTTGCTGGAACTCGGATACCGAGATGGAGGCACCTAGGCCAAAGGCACTGCGGAGAACCAGTTGACGGTACTGGAACCCGGACGGGTAGCAGAAGGTACAAGAGCCAATGCAAGTAACGAGGACCAGCTGACTGTGCTGGAACCCGGAGGGGCAGCAGAAGGAAAAGAGCCAATGGCACAACCGAGGACCAGCTGACGTTACTGGGACACGGTTACTAAGCAGGAGGTACCTGTGCTCCAAAGCACTACCAAGGACCAGCAGACGTTGCTGGAACTCGGATACTGAGATGGAGGCACCTAGGCCAAAGGCACTGCGGAGAACCAGCTGACGGTACTGGAACCCGGACGGGTAGCAGAAGGTACCCATGGAAATTTAAGTTGACAGGCCGCGAGCCAGCCGCAGTTACCGAATCCCACAGTACTACAGTGGGTGATTGTCCTATTGTCACAACGGAAACAGCCTTTATTTGCATTTCCCGCAGCACACATAGGAAGCACCTAAACTCCAGGCACCATAAAGTCGGGTAACCCGACCGCAACACGACAGGACAACTTATTGGAGGCTAAGTGACGTTTACACTGACAGGAAACAGATGGCGTGCTGTAACCAGTCTGGGCAGGAGTGAGTACCCGTGCCAATGACACTTCCGAGCAACAACTGTCGGTGTTGGAGCCCAGGGATGAGAAGAGAACCGGTTGGAGGTAGCAGGACTTTTTGCCGTTCACACAGCAGGGGAACAGCTGACATTACTGAACCCCAGTAACACAGGAGCAAGTGTTAACTGTGCTAACAGCACTTCCAGGCAACAACTGGCGGTGTTGGAGCCCAGGGATGAGAAGACAACAGGGTGGAGGCAGCAGGACTTTTTGCCGTTCACACAGCAGGGGAACAGCTGACATTACTGAACCCCAGTAACACAGGAGCAAGTGTTGACTGTTCTAACAGCACTTCCGAGCAACAACTGGCGGTGTTGGAGCCCAGGGATGAGAATAGAACAGGGTGGAGGCAGCAGGACTTTTTGACGTACACACAGCAGGGGAACAGCTGACATTACTGAACCCCAGTAACACAGGAGCAAGTGTTGACTGTGCTAACAGCACTTACAGGCAACAACTGGCGGTGTTGGAGCCCAGGGTCAAGGAGGATGTTTAAATACTAGATCAAGTAATTTCCTTGTTACCTGTCAATTTTAAATGTCTATACTTCAAACAAGAGAAAGATAACCTTTACTACCATAAGATGATGATTTCATTTAAACTAATATCTAGATAAATAAAGAATTGACAAACATAAACACATACATTAACATGTTGAACAGCAATGCAAACTACAAAATAAATTAGTTAAGGAATCTGCTATACGGTTGTACATAAAAGCATACAAGTACATATCTGAATCCATTAATGATGGATAAGTAACAGTTTGTACACCATTTTTATTGTATAGACAATGAATGTCTGACTTCAAAACATCATCAGCATTACAAGTTATCTGTGACATTACTAAAATGTTACATTTGCTGAATAATGTCACTAAACAGTTTATACAAAATTATACAATTTCCATCATGTAATACTCATAATATGTGGCAATAATAATTTTTATTAACAAACATAACCTTTAAAAAGTGCATAGTGCATAGTGAAAATTGCTATTTATGCCTGACTGTCGACTTGCAAGCATGACAACGGATAGATAAGGTATATATAGATGAGACTGCATAGCCACAGATGGTGAATGGCGATGTAATACTGTACCTCAATAAAGTGTGCGTCACTACTACATAATTTTTTTTATATAGCTTTATAAACAGGGTACGTTGATGTATGCTTGCGCCTTTGTTTTAACGCACAGACTGCCTTCCTGCTGAGACGCATTGGGTAGTGAACAGTTGTGTGCAGTGTTCACTGTAGTCTGAGGTTTTCCTTTTTGGAGTGCAGATCACGCTCCAGTTAGTTCTTCAACCACTGCTGGTTGTAGTCTGCTGAGCGTGTGTCACTGGCACATCCTTGAAATTTTTCTCTAATTGTTGCTGATCAATTCTATTACAAATAAATAAAATGTATTAGTGTGACGCGCTTCCATCCGTATACAATACATTTGTTGCAAACACTATAGAAGTACACAAAGGGGCCTTTCACACCTACTGAACAGTTGTGTGCAGTGTTCACTGCAGTCTCTGCGAAATAACCACACTTAGGCCTTATAACTTTTCAGACTTTCTTTATCAATCTACCAAGATGAAGAAGGCAGGGAGTAAGGCACGTGGTCGTGGCCGTGGAGTTTCTTCAGGGAGAGCACGTGGGGATTCTGTGGCTGCTGCGGCCCCCAGTGACACTGCATTCACCAGTTTTCCCCGTGAGCGTTCCTTTATGCGCACTTTTGTAGGAGCTCGGAGTACCCCCCTGCTGCGGGAAGAACAAATTGAAGCCGTTGTTGGTTGGATGTCAGCCAATGCATCGACTTCAATTGCTTCCACCTCCTCTCAGGACCACAGCACTGTTGAGCAACCATCTGTCTCTTCACCGCCTGTCAAATTGCCCAGGCAGTCAGAGAGTTCTGTACAGGAGCCAGCTGAGTGTCTGCTTCTGTTCTCAGAATCTATTGGCTTGCAAACAGGGGCCCAGCCAAGCAGCATTCTGTAATGTGAAGAAGAGGGAGTATGCAGTGATGCGCAACAGCTGTGTCTCTCTGAATCTGAAGAGGCGGGTGAGACAGTGCCGATGGTCAGCACACCGCAGAACGCATCTGATGATGATGAGACTCAGGTGCCAGTTTCTGTTCAGCATGGTGCTGACCGGACCACCCAACAGCAGCAGGTGTTGGCAGAGGGTAGTGGAGATGATGAGGTCCAAGACCCAACATGGCGTGAGGAACAGGAAGGTGGTGGGAGCAACTCAGAGGAATCCTAATAATAATAATATTAATTTATATAGCGCCATCATATTACGCATCGCTTTACAGTTTTGCAGTTTAAGAACACAAGTCATAAGTAACAACGTTAACAATACAATAATTTAAGCTAAATAAGTCGCCCCTGCTCGTGACAGCTTACAATGTACAATGAGGTGGGGGAGATACAAAGTATAGGTGTTTATATACAATGGTGCATTTACAATGATGGTCCAGCCATCTTAAGGGACTGAGGGCTGGAGATAGTGAATGGGCTAGAGACACACACACACATACACACTTACACAGAATACATAGAATGACTTTGATTAGTGAATGTGATAGGCCGCTCTGAACAAATGTGTTTTGAGGGAGCGCCTGAAACCATGCAAATTGTGGATAGTACTAATTTCTTGGGTACAGCATTCCAGAGGATTGGCGTAGCGCGGGAGAAGTCTTGGAGTCGGGAGTGGGAGGTACATATTAGTGCAGAGGTTAGTCGAAAGTCGTTTGCAGAGCGCAGCAGTCGGTTAGGCCGATAGATAGAAATGAGGGAGGAGATGTAGGAGGGGTGCTGCACTGTGGATAGCTTTGTGGCTGAGAACCAGTACTTTGGTTGAAAGCTGGGAGAGGCCTAGAGAAGTGGTTAGTGATAGAAGGAAGATAGAGGAAGACATTGCCCCAACGGTACAAACAGGAGGAGAGTTAGGCTGCAGACTCGGTTGCCTGTAGCCTCCAGTTTGGCACCTGTTCGGAGCAGTTGTCTTCCAAAAGTCAAAACGTGCGCTCCCAGGACTTGCACTGCGTGGTCCTTTTTTCACACACTTGCACATGATATTTGCTATGTCAAATGCAAGCTGTGTAATCAAAAAGTAAAAAGAGGTAAAGTGTCAGTAACCTCAATACCACAAATATGTCTAAAATTGTGCGTAGAAAACACGTAGTTGAGTTACAAAGACACACTGAAGATGTACAGTCTATAGAGAATCACAGCACAAGTTTAACTGCATATGTCATGGTTAAATTTGAAATTTTTATTGCACACTTGATGTGAAAAAAGAAAATAGCTATGAGACGACTGACTGACGTTTTGGGCAACGCAGTGGCCTTTATCAAATAGTCGCTGGAAGAGATAGAAAAATTTACAGTCAATGACAATGGATAATATATACAATATATACATAGGGTGAAGAATATATATACATAGGAATTAGGCAACATGTTAAACATTTGGGTGATACTGTAGAACACGGAGAATTATCCCTCTAGGGTATGCGGGTGGATAATGTAGTTTTTTGTTGATTTTTGTGAGTGTGTAGAAAACAGGGGTGATGGGGTATTGAATATTAAGGAATGTCATAGTCTTACAGTCTATGGTGATCAATTAAAGATGTTTTGTCAGGATACGATCAATTTTTTGACAGATGTAAAATGTAGGGTCACAATTGAGTTGTCTGTAGGTTAGGTTAACTGACAGTTGTCTATGAATTTCGGCAATAGATTGGGTCTTATTCATAATAACGATAGCACCCCCCTTATCTGCTTGTTTAATAATAATGTTGGGGTTATCTTTCAGAGATTTTATGGCTTGTTTATCTGTGGGTGTCAGGTTGTGGCGTATCGGGTGTAGGCCCAATCTCGGCAAACCATCCACGACCACAGGCTCTGAATGCTGGCATTGCAAAACTCCTGTCCCTTGAAATGCTGTCATTCAGGCTGGTGGAGACTGACAGTTTACGGAACTTAATGGCATTGGCAGTCCCACAATACAATGTGCCAAGCTGATTTTATTTCAGCAGGCAAGCCGTCCCTGGTCTGCAAAACCATGTTGTTGAGGTTAAAATTAAACATGCGCTACTAAACTCCGTCAGTAGCAATGTCCACCTGACCACCGCTGCGTGGAGCAGTACCCATGGCCAGGGACGATACCTTTCCCTTACTGCCCATTGGGTCAATGTTGTGGAGCCGGGTACAGATCTTGCGAGTGGCGCTGTACGTGTTCAGGCAACTACAAGGATTGCGGGAATCAAGTCTGTACACATTGACTCCTCCTTCTCCAGTTCCTCAGAAACATCGTTGCAGGAGCCGTCACAGTCTACCTCCACATGGACCCGTGAACGCTTAATAAGAATCTTTAGTTATATAGCGCCAACAGATTACGCAGCGCTTTACAGTTTAACAGTTTCCGAACACAAGTCATAAGTAACAACGTTACCAATACAATAATGAAAGCAATATAATCCGCACACGCTCGTGAGAGCTTACAATTTACAAATATGTGGGGAGATACAAAGTACAGGTGTTTATATACAATGGTGTATTTAGAATGATGGCCCAGCCATTTTGAAGGAGTGAGGGATGGATGGAGATAGTGAATGGGCTACACACACACACAGTTACACATAGAATGATTGTAAGGTTCTGTATATCTGTTTCTGAAACTCAGTTTGTTCGTCGGCCATTTTGCTTTCTGTTTGTTGCAGCTATCTTGCCCTCAGTTAAAATGGAGTTTTCCAGCTTGCATGTTCCCGCCCTGATTCTCTCCGTTTGCTTCTTAAACAGTCACACCTGAGCAATCAGTGCTTCAGAATCTGGCCTGCAGTGAACCTGTGTTCTGACTCCTGAAGCCTTGGACTTTGTACTCCAGCCATTTCTACTGAGAAACTCTGGAGCTCTTGTGGACTCTGAACTCTGCTCTTGAAAGCCTCACGGTTGCATGGACTTGCGGTAACATAGAAGAAGATCTGAATCTGTTGTGGAGAGTTATTGATGAACTTAGATTACTTTGGCCTGCTGTGTCTCCTGCTTCTGTGTTTGCAACCTGTATGTTTATTTTTGCCAATTTGTATGAAGCAATACAAGACTTTCTTTATCAACCTGTGTCTCAAGTATTTTCATCGCACCCAAGCACAAGACGCTATATGAACTGTATCACATACATTACAAGATTCTGAAGCCAAACGTTAGTGTCTGCTGGGTCTGGAAAGGCTTGTCTGCTGTACTGTGGATATCGGATGTCCGGTTGTACTTTCTGTGATAACAGTGGTTGTGACTTCTCACAACCATTCCAGGTGAGCAATTCCCTTAAGTTTTTTTTTGCAGAGTTATCACAGGTAAACACTATTGTTTTTTTTTTTCTCTTCTCTTTTGTCTGCTGAACTCTGGATATCAGATGTCTGGTTGAAAGCTTTCTGTGATGATAGTGGTTGTGACTTCTCACAACCATTCCAGGTGAGCAGTTCCCTTAAAGTTTTTTTTCTTCAGTGTTGCCACAGGTGAACACTATTGTTTTTTTTTTCCTCTCTCCTCTTCTTCCAGTATCCTGTCTTAAAAGATCTGGAAAATGGAGGCCCGCATAAAAGAACTTTGTGGAGTGACTGATAATATCCTTGCAGAATTGCAGAATATAAAGACCCGTCTTACAAATCTTCAGGACTTAAATAATCACAATTTGCAAGTGGTTGGACAGACTACTCAGGATTTGCGAGCCAGGATTGAGGTTCTGGAGGGGCGAGTCCAGGCTCCTGCCGTGGCCCCGAGTTCTGGGATTCCCAAGTTGCCCCCTTTTCGTTTTGGTGGTGAACGTGAAAAATTCAGGGGATTTTTAATCAATGTAATCTTTTTTTTTCTGCACATGCTTCACAATTTCCTACTGAACGATCTAAGGTGCTTACTATAATCATGTTGCTTACTAACAAGGCTTTGATATGGGCAAACCCTTGATTGAGACTGAGGATGATTGTTTGGATCACCTTGATGATTTTATTTCAGCCATGGGGCAGGTGTTTGATGACCCCAATCGAGGTGCAACAGCTGAAGCAGCCATATTAGCTTTGCGCCAAGGTAAGCACTCGGTAGCTGAATATGCCTTGGATTTCAGGAAATGGGCCCTTGATACCACCTGGGACAATTCCGCCAAAAAATCTATTTTTCGAAAGGGGTTATCCCCACTAATTAAGGATGAACTTGCTCGTGCCGACCCTCCCACTGCGTTAGGTGACTTTATTAATTACTGCATCCGTATTGATACTCGTTTAACTGAACGCAGGCAGAGAGATGGTTCGAAAGCAATCGTACTAACCTTTTCCTACCTTCCTCTCCAGCTAAGGAACCTTTGAATAGGATTACACGGGAACCTGAACCTGAACCCATGCAAGTAGACTCTTTACTACGACGGGTTAGTGATGCACGCAAGGAACATCGTTTTAAGGAAAATCTATGTTTTTATTGTGGTAAGTCAGGGCACTTTATTATTAACTGTCCCAGCCGTGCTCGCAAGACTACTGCAGCACTCATTCATTGTGAGTGTTGCGAGAGGGGATCTGTCAGGTCCGAGCCTCAGGCTCCAGAGAGAGCTGCAGCAACAGACCTTGATTTCTCGGACTTAAACTCCGTTACCTCTGAGGACGTTGATGTGTAAATGCTGCCATCTTTCAAGTTTCTCAGCAGTGTCCCAGCTGAGTTGTAAGAAAAACAATTCTCATGTTTCTTTCCATCAAACTCTGGGTTGACTCAGCTGGGTGTCTAGCTCTGCTATGATCGATTCAGGTGCAAGTGGAAATTTTATGGATGTCTCCTTTGCTCTAAAACAGGGAATACGTTCAGTGAAGAAGGCTGCTCCAGTACAGATGGAAACTGTGGATGGCTCCCTGCTGACCTCTGGACCAGTGGATCAGGAAACAGAGCCTTTAAAGGTTCTTATGGGTAAAGATCATCAAGAGAAACTGTCCTTTATGCTTATCTCTTCTCCCCACTTTCCCATTATTCTAGGGCTACCATGGCTGCAGGCTCAGAATCCTACCATTAACTGGGAGACCAAGGAATTACATTTTCCAGAGAAACAGATGAGTCAAAAAATTTCAGCTTGCTTGTTCCTAAAGGAACCATGTCAGTCCCTGAATTACCAGCTGAATACCAGGACTATGTGGATTTATGTGACAAGAAGAACGCTGACCAGCTTCCTCCTCACCGTCCATATGATTGTCCAATTGAATTATTGCCTGGAGCAGAGATACCTTTTGGTAAGATCTACCCCCTGGCGGGGCCCGAGCTGAAGGCTTTAAAAGAGTTTCATAGACGAAAATCTAGCCAAGGGCTTCATACGCCCCTCTTCATCTCCTGCAGGGGCACCCATATTCTTTGTAAAGAAGAAAGATGGATCACTGAGACCATGCGTAGACTATAGGGAACTTAATAAGGTTACTATTAGAAACCGTTATCCATTGCCTTTAATCCCTGAGTTATTGGAGAGAGTGCGACATGCCAAAATTTTTTCTAACTAGATCTTCGTGGGGCCTATAACTTAGTCCGTATTAGACCTGGGGATGAATGGAAGACTGCATTCAGGTCACGCTATGGACACTTTGAATATCTAGTTATGCCTTTTGGTCTGAGTACCGCCCCAGCCACTTTCCAACACTTGGTGAATGACATCTTCAGGGATCTCTAGATACATTCGTGGTAATTTATTTGGATGATATTCTAATTTTTTCTAACTCCACAGAGGAACATCATGGACATGTGAGAATGGTCTTGGAACGTCTAAGACAAAATCATCTTTACATCAAACTTGAAAAGTGTGAATTCCATAGACCGAAATTCAATTTCTGGGGTATGTACTGTCTACACAAGGAATTAGTATGGATGGAAGCAAAACCCAAGCCATCAAGGATTGGCCAAGTCCTAGAAATGTGAAGGAGGTACAGCGCTTCATCGGGTTTGCAACTTCTATAGACGTTTCATTAGAAATTTCTCTGAGGTAGTGTCACCTATCACTCAACTTACCCGGAAAGAGTCTAGGTTTTCCTGGACTCCCCAAGCCCAGGAAGCATTTTCCCGTCTAAAAGATAAATTTACCACTGCACCTATCTAGTACATCCCAACCCGAGCTTGCCTTCATAATAGAGGTGGATGCTTCAGACTGTGCCGTTGGAGCTATACTCTCTCAGAGAACAGGTGAGAAGAATGTCTTGCATCCCTGTGCCTTCTTTTCCCAGCAGTTGTCTTCGGCTGAGAGGAACTACGATGTGGGCAATAGAGAGTTGTTGGCCATTATTGCCGCCTTCAAAGAATGGAGACACCTTCTTCAGGAGCTGCACAGCAAATAGTCGTCCTGACAGACATCGTAACCTTGAGTTTATCAGGTCGGCTAAGTGCCTGACTCCTCGCCAGGCTCGCTGGAATCTTTTCTTAAACCAATTTAATTTTATCATCTCTTATAGACCAGGATCGCGCAATGGAAAGGCTGATGCACTCTCTAGGATTTACTCAGCAGAGACACGTCCAATTACTCCTCCTAAGACTATTCTTCCTGACTCTAGATTCCTAGGAGTAATTCATAATCAAGACCTACTTAAGGACATCAAGGAAGCATACCATGCGGATTCTTTTTGGCACAACCCCCAAGGGACGTAAGTCTTGTCTTTAAGAATGGTGTGTGGATTCAGGGACAACGTCTGTATATTCCTGAAACAGTCAGATTAAGAGTATTGCAACTCATTCAGATTCCAAGATAGCTGGGCATAGAGGAATTCTAAAGACACAGGAATTTCTTTCTCGTTTCTTTTGGTGGCCCACTTGCAGGAAGGATGTTTTGGAATTATGTCACTTCATGTGAGGTCTGTGCAAGATGCAAAACACCTCGCTCCTCACCAACTGGTCTGTTACAGCCTCTTCCCACCCCGTCCCGCCCGTGGGGATCCATTTCTATGGACTTCATTGTGGAGTTACCAACCTCTCAGGGAAGAACACATTCTAGTGGTGGTTGACCGTCTAACAAAGGCAGCTCATTTTATCCCTTGTGTCGGCTTACCCACTGCAAAACAGACATCAGATTTGATGATTAAAGATGTGTTTCGCTTACATGGAGTACCGGATGAGGTTATTTCGGATCGAGGGGTGCAATTCACTTCTAGGTTTTGGCAAAATTTCTGTGCAGCATTGGACATTAAAGTAAACCTTTCTTCTGCTTTTCATCCCCAGACTAATGGACAGACCGAACGAACCAATCAAACCCTGGAGCAGTATCTCCGCTGCTTTATCTGCCACCTACAGGATGATTGGGTGGATCTACTTCCATTAGCTGAGTTCTCTTACAACAACTCTCAGAGTGCCTCCACTAAACAGTCTCCTTTTTACTCTAATCTAGGTTATCATCCTAACATTCTACCACGATTTCCCATAGAAACGCCTTTACCAGCAGTGGCTGAAAGAGTCACGTCTTTACAGAAGAATATGGATTTCTAAAGGAAAATCTGGAATCGGCTCAGAAAGGTACAAGAAAGCAGCAGATAAATTTCGTAAACCTGCACCAGCTTTCAAGGTAGGAGACTTGGTCTGGCTGTCAACCAGAAATCTTAAGTTAAGGATTCCATCGTCTAAGTTGGGACATAAGTACATTGGACCCTATAAAATCAGTAAAATTATAAGTGCCGTTGCTTGTCGTCTTCAACTGCCCAGAACTATGAGAATCCACCTGTCTTTCATGTATCCCTACTAAAGGCTGCGACACCCAATACGTTTCCTGGACGTTCCTCTCCTTGCCCTGACCCAGTGCTAGTCGATGGTCAGGAAGAATTTGTGGTGGAAAGGATTTTAGATTCCAGGTTGTATAGAAATCAGTTACAATATCTGATTAAATGGCAGGGCTACCCAGTGGAGGACAACTCATGGGAACCGGTCAATAACGTTAATGCTCCTCGCTTGCTCCGTCAGTTTCATCAGAGGTACCCACACAAGCCTGGTCTGAGGTCATCCGGAGGTTGCCTTAAGGGGGGAGTAATGTAAGGTTCATGTATATTTCCTGAAACTCAGTTTGTTCGTCAGCCATTTTACTTTCTGTCTTGCTGCAGCTATCTTGCCCTCAGTCAAAATGGAGTTTTCCAGCTTGCATGTTCCCGCCCTGATTCTCTCCTTTGCTTCTTAAGCAGCCACAGCTGAGCAATCAGTGCTTCAGAATCTAGCCTGCAGTGAACCTGTGACTTGACTCCGTGAAGCCTTGGACCTTGTACTCCAGCTATTTCTACTGAGAACTCTGAAGCACTTGTGGACTCTGAACCCTGCTCTTGAAAGACCCACGTTTGCATGGACTTACGGTAACAGAGAAGAAGATCCCGAATCTGTATTGGAGAGTGATTGCTGAGCTTGGATTACTTGGCCTGCTGTGTCTCCTGTTTCTGTGTCTGCAACTGTGTGCTATTTTGCCAATTGTATGAAGTAATACAGACTTTCTTATCAACCTGTGACTCTGTTTTTCATCGCACCCAAGCACAAGACGCTATATGAACTGTATACATACATATACTATATATTTTATTATATATAGGCCACAATAGTGTACTTTACAGTTTTAATCAAGCTCTAAGTGAAAGTCTCAATACGATTGTATAACTTCTGAGACATCCAAAGGGGCAGCCCAAGAAGTGTATCAATGGTGTATTCAATATGTCACGCCATCAGGGATGAGGGATGAAGACTGTGAATGGGCTACATACACACAGTTACACATCGAATGACTTTGATTAGTGAATGTGATAGGCCGCTCTGAACAAATGTGTTTTGAGTGTGGAAGTAGGGCTGTTAATGGGGATGTTGAAGTCTCCAAGGATAAGGGTTGGTACTTCTGAGGACATGAAAGTGCGGCAGCCAGGCAGAGAAGTGGTCAAGGAACTGTGTGGGCGAGCCTGGGGTCCGATATATTACCGCTACTCTGAGGGAGAGGGGACGAAAGAGCCTGATGGTGTGGACCTAATAATTTGCAAAATCTTAATCTAAAATTTACATGTTACATATTTACATCTAGTATAAAACATTTAACCATTAAGCCTAGTTACAGAACAAGGAAGTGTAAAAAAACTTGTGCTTAAAAAAAAAAGTGAAAATAAAATGTGAGAAGGGCAGTGTAACAAATAATTTAGGAAAAAGATAAACTAACATCAAGTGCTGTGTGCTGTGTAAGAGCCAGACACATTAACATTAAATCAGTCTGGAATAGCGGTGATTTTCTCCCCATAACCCGAGTAACATTCTGGGAGAGAGGGGTGTAGAGTCAACGATCAGCAACTAGCTACGGTAGATCAAATACCTGAAAAAAAAAAAAAAAAAGTTATTTAACATTCATAACATACATTTTATTTTATAAAAAAACAAAAAAAAATTATTTAACATTCATAACATACATTGTATTTAACCAAAAAAATAACAAATTTATTTAACATTCCTAAGATAATTTTTTTTAAAACATAAAAACTATAATACACAGCAGGATCTTTAGTAAAAACCAGACTTACCACTGTAACCTCTTAATCCTTGCAAGCTTCAACACAACGTTGACAAGGTACACAGCAGGGGTGGTCGGTCTCCTAGACAACGAGCAAACTCCTTCATGTTGAGAGAGGCCACCATCTCCTTAGCTTTCAGGTACTTTTCTGTGGGAATGAGCTTGTCTCCAACCAGCCAGGAATATCCATTGAATGCCCACACCATGGTTTGGTATTAGCACCCAGCCAGTACCAAAAGTGAAGCCAACCACAGTTCCCATTTCTCATGAACTTTATTTGATATACTGGCTGGCCAAACATTAGTTTCTCACAAAGGAGCTGAAGACCCTGAGTGGCAGTAGGTGCAAGTCTCTCCAGCATGACCTGTTTGTTAGATATTTGCCGTCTACACACCTAAAGAACATCTCTAGAATCCGCCCTTTTCTCACCATGGAAACAACAAAAACCCTCACTGTAGCATTGATCCACTCCCGCCTGGACTACTGCAATGCTCTATTACTTGGCCTCCCCATTACTCGACTATCCCTCTCCAGTCCATCCTTAATGCAGCAGCCAGGGTCATCCATCTGGCTAATCGGTACTCGGACGCGTCCGCTCTTCGCCAGTCCTTACACTGGCTGCACATTCATTATAGGATCCAATTCAAAGTACTGGTTCTCACCCACAAAGCTCTCCACAGTGCAGCACCCCCCTACATCTCCTCCCTCATTTCTATCTATCGGCCTAACCGACTGCTGCGCTCTGCAAATGACTTTCGACTAACCTCTGCAGTAATCCGTACCTCCCACTCCCGACTACAAGACTTCTCCCGCGCTGCGCAAATCCTCTTGAATGCTCTACCACAAGAAATTAGGACTATCCACAATTTGCCTGGTTTCAGGCGCTCCCTCAAAACACATTTGTTCAGAGTGGCCTATGACATTCAATAACCAAAGTCGTTCTATGTTTAAGTGTGTATGTGGAGCCCATTCACTATCTCCATCCATGCCTCACTCCCTCAAGATGGCTGGACCATCATTGGAAATGCACCATTATATATACACACCTGTACTTTGTATCTCCCCCACCTCATTGTAGATTGTAAGCTCTCACGAGCAGGGTCGGCTTATTTTACTTTAATTATTGTATTGTTAACGTTGTTACCTATGACTTGTGTTTTGAAACTGTTAAAGTGTAAAGCGCTGCGGAATATGTTGGCGCTATATAAATAAAGATTATTATTATTATTATATCAGAGGGAGAAAGGATTGGGCCTTGACAAGGTGCCCGATTGCATCTTAAGTGTTATTGAATGTTGGAGCCAGTCCACCGTATAAAAGCAGCCATACAGTGTCCGGGTACCTGCTTGGATTTCGATCAAAATGAAGACTACTTTGATGTACATGTACACCAATTAGAGAAAAATGACAAGGATGAGGCAGTAAGACACGCTCAGCAGAGTACAAGCAGCATTGCTTGAAGAAGTAACTTGAGCGTGATCAAAATTGAATAAATTAAAATCTCAGACTACAGTGAACACAACTCTTAGCTGTGAAAGGGCTTTTTGTGTCCTTCTACAGTGTTTTCAACCAATGTATTGGATACGGATGGAAGCACGTCACACTATAATTTCAATTGAATTGAGCAGCAAGAATTACACTAAAGAAAAAAAAAAAAAGAGTGTGAGAGTGACATGTGCAGATGCCTACATACAGCGTTGTATGCCGAGCAAACTGCAGCGCGTCACCTGCACTCACACACACACCTTGCAGACCTGTGAAAAAAACACTGCAAGGCAAAAGGAAGATGTACACAGCGGTTGGTAAAGTAGCCTGCCTAAAGCACAGTACACAAAATCGCAATCTCTAACTGTCCCTCAGAGTCAGCAGAGCAGCGTTCTGTCCCAAACAGAATTAACAGCACAGTGACGCTAAAATGGCGGCTTTATCCGGCAACAATACCTTCCTTGTGTCACGGTTAGGGTAGCGTGTGTCTATTATATGAGTGTCTGTAAAATGTAACGTTACGCAGACTTATTCTGCCCTTGGGACGCAAAAAATAAGACAGCAGTAATCATTTACTGTATAAAACTCCACCTATGCGCAACAAAACAAGCACGTTCCCTCTTACGGTTCCTGCGCTGACATGTGAGTAGGGAGTTTGGAGACGTTCCTGAATTTATCCCAGGTATCCAAGCATATCAGGCCGATAGGAGAGCATTAAAACCACCCACGGTGGTGACTTAAATATGGTGAATCTAAACAGTGAAGAACTGTAGGTCGATGCGAATGAATGTGCGATCACATGACACACGTTTATAATAACCCTTGCTAGACACGAGTAACTTTGTAGACATTTTGACACACCTGAACCCAGATGGCAGTGAATATTCATTCTATTCGGCGCCACATGACTCTTGGTCCAGAATAGATTATATATTGCTAGCACACGAGCTATTAAGGGGAGTGGAAGAGGCAGATGTGCACAACGTAGCTAAATATGACCACGCGCCCGTATCAGTGACCCTGCCAGATATGGTGCAGATGGGGCCAAACCAAACTTGGCGCTTCCCGACCTATTTGTTAATGGATGAGAAGTTTCGACATCACGTGAAGCAATGGTGTTTTTAATATGTAAGGGATAATGGAGATACTAGGGATAGGCCGGAACTTTTATGGGCAGCAGGGAAGGGAGTAATGCGCGGGAAACTAATAGGTTATCAGACAACGCTAAAAAAGAAGATCGCGACAAACTACTCGCAGGCTAGCAGGATATTACGCGATAGGTACACGGCAAACAAGACAAGTTCATCAACACAGGTTAAAAATAGATGTAAGCAGGCTAAGGCTGACTTACACGTATGGGTATATCGACGAGAGACAAGCAGTAATAACAATTATAGAGCCGATGTATATCGTTATGGTAGCAAATGAGGGAGACTATTATCACGACTAGCGAAAGGAAATCACATTCGTCATCAACATATTACAGCGTTAACGAATAAACATGGGATCATGAACACAGACCCTCGAACCATAAACACCATTCTACAAGAATACTACTCAGACTTATATAAGGTGGAACATACGGATAGTGCGGAGGGTAACACCTTTGTAGATGGAATACGGTTACCATCCATCACAAACTATCAGCTTCTCCTTTTAAAAAAACAAATTGAGGTGACGGAAGTGACAGCGGCGATAAGTTACTTTAAATACGGGAAAGCTCCAGGACCTGACGGGTTTACAGCCAAATTATTTAAATTATTGAGTGAGGATATCCCGTCCACATTGGTACGCACCTTCAATCATATATTGGAGACAGGAGGGTTGCCCAGCCATTCAAACATGTCACACATGAAGTTGCTACTAAAACCAAACAAACTTCACATCTGCCTGGATCCTATCGTACATTCTCACTCATTGACCATTATATCAAGATTTTGTCCAGGATCATGGCAGATCTTTTGAGTAGCATTGGTCCTACGCTGATAGGGCGATCACAAGTGGCCTTTGTTTGCTACTTTGTTGGCTACTATCAGTCTCACTATGCATAACACATGTGTGCAGTGGGCAGTATTACCTTTGCCTTCGGTGGAGTAGGAAAACCCCTCTCCTATCGAAGTGTTAGTTGGGGAGATGGAAGATTTGACACCGGGACCTGAATTGTAATACTTAAATGTGACAGGTGACAAATTTGTTAAGGCGCAACTCCGCGGCCCCTACGTTGAGTCTAGCCCGTGAAAATTTACTGGTTGTCAATGGGGAACCCCAACACCCCGGGGCAGCTACAGTATTTCAACAATTAGAGCTGAACCAAGATTTGCTGTATCAGGTTTATAAAATACATGTTGAAATTTTTTAACAATTGCTGCTACCGCAGTCATATCGGAGGTTGGTAATGGACTTAGCGCATGCGCATGTACTAGGGTGACATTTGTGCCAAAAGAAAACCCTACACAGAATTATACAACGGTTTTACTGGCAGGGGGTCTATCAAGAAGTTAAACGGTATTGTAACTCTTGTCGCATGCGCCAGGTACACAGTCCTCAGCCTCATTTAGTGAGTCCCTTGGTGCCATTAAAAATTTTAGAGGTCCAGTTTGAGAGAATACCCATGGATCTGGTGTAGCCGGTTAATAAATCAGCAAGGGGTCATCAACAGGGGCAATAAAAGGGGCACTGTGTGGGTCACCAGTTTTGAGCACACCCGAGTTCAAAAGAGAATTCATTGTCCAGACTGATGCGTCAGAGGTAGGTATGGGTGCCGTGTTGTCTCAGGACTGGAGCTTAACGGGAGGAGCATTCCATTAGTTTCCTGAGTCGAAAACTTACTCCATCAAAAAACAGAGACAGCATTGTAGAGAGAGAGTGCCTGGCGATAAAGTGGGCACTGGAGTCGTTGCGCTACTATTTGTTGGGGATAACATTTTGTTTTGTAAATGATCATTCCCCTGTGACTGGCAGTGTTGTAGCCCAGGGAGTAGAGTTCAGGTGGTAGAAAGATGAACATAACAGGAGACTTGGAAAACGTTGGCAAACAGTTATTTAATCTGAAAACGGACAGGCAAATTCAGGTGTGATCCATGCCTTGTTCATTTTCAGAAAAATAAGCCGGTCTACATTGTCTGAGGATAGTCGCATGCGACGGTCTGTTAAAACACCACCTGCAGCACTAAAGACGCGCTCAGATAATACACTGGCAGCAGGGTAAGCCAGCACCTCCAAGGCATACCACACATCAAATACAAATATAACAGTAATAATAATATTATTAATAAAAAATGAAATTGCACACACAGTACACAGACACAGCTCATATGTGTGTATAAGAGAGAGTGTTTCTGTGTGTAGTTCATGCCTCTAGCCTAGAAGATCAGTCTTGCTAAAATCTTTAACACTGACCCCTGTTCTGTTCTTAAAATGGTGGATGCTGAACTGCTTCTCAGCCCCCTCATACACAATCATTATGTGGCACTGCTGGGCTCAGTCAGAGGCATCAGATTGAACTAGGCTGTCCTGAGTCATTCTCAATAGAACATTTTGTTCAGCAGTTCATCTAGTTCATTTAGTTCAGAGGTCACATGATGCATTTCCTATCAGCTCCTCACAGGATAGGGTGAAGAAAAACTGAACTAAATGAACTAAATGAACTAATCTTTTGAACTAATCTTTTCAGTGAACTAGTTCATGGTGAACTAATCAACAAAATTAACTAGATTTCCCATCACTATGGTGTACACCTTGGTGGCGCTGTCACAAAACTTCGCCACATTTGTAACATACAGCTCTTGCCCTGTGCAGAGGCGCTGCTTGTGCTCCCTCTTGTTGCAGAGGTGTCTACAATGCCTCGACGCACAGAGCTGCTTTGTAAAGCAGTAGCAGCAGCAGCGCTCTCGGCTGGAATGGAGAACATTATGGATTTCAACAGTGTGTCTTGGTCCTCCAGCATTTTACGGTCCCGGTTCAACGGTGTGATGAGGCTTTGTAAGTTGTCCCGGTAACGAGGGTCTAGGAGGGTGTACACCCAATAATCTGACGTGGTGAGAATGTGGCCGATGCGGCGGTCGTTTCTCAGGCACTGCAGCATGAAATCAACCATGTGCTGCAGACTCACAACTGGCCAACAAACGCTGTCCTCTGGAAGAGCGTCACACTAATAGATTTTTGTAAATTTAAAATAGAATAAAGCAGCAGCAATTTTTGAAAAATTACAAGGATGAGCCAGTGACAGACACTCAGCAGAGTACACGCTGCGGTGGTTTAAGTAAGTGGAGAGGGATCTACACTCCTACAAAAAAATTAAAGCTCAGACTAGAGTGAACACTGAAACACAACTGTTCACTTGCTGTGAAAGGCCTTTTTGTGGACTTCTATTATGTTTGCAAGCAATGTATTGTATTTTGATGGAAGAGCGTCACACTAATAGATTTTTGTAAATTTTAAATAGAATAAAGCAGCAGCAATTTTTGAAAAATTACAAGGATGAGCCAGTGACAGACACTCAGCAGAGTACACACTGCGGTGGTTGAAGTAAGTGGAGCGGGATCTACACTCCTACAAAAAAATTAAAGCTCAGACCACTGAAACACAACTGTTGCTGTGAAAGGCCTTTTTGTGGACTTCTATTATGTTTGCAAGCAATGTATTGTATTTTGATGGAAGAGCGTCACACTAATAGATTTTTGAAAATTTTAAATAGAAGAAAGCAGCAGCAATTTTTGAAAAATTACAAGGATGAGCCAGTGACAGACGCTCAGCAGAGTAGACGCAGCATTAGTTGAAGTAACTGGAGCGTGATCTGCACTCAAAAAAAAAAAAAAAAAATCACAGACTGCAGTGAACACTGAAACACAACTGTTCACTTGCTGTGAAAGGCTCCTTTCTGTACTTCTATAGTGTTTGCAACCAAGGTATTGTATACGGATGGAAGCACGTCACACTATTATTTCAATTACATGGAGCAGCAAGAATTACACTGAAGAAAAAAAAAAGAGTCTGTGAGTGACACGTGCAGATGCCTACAGACAGCGTTGGATGCAGAGCAAACTGCAGCGTCACCTGCACTCACACACACCTTGCAGAGCTGTTAAAACAACACTGCAGGCAAAAGGAAGCTTTACACAGCCGGTGGTAAACTAGCCTGCCTAAAGCACAGTACACTAAATCGCAATCTCTAACTGTCCCTCAGAGTCAGCAGAGCAGCGTTCTTTCCCTAACTGAGTTCACAGCACAGTGACGCTAAAATGGCGGCGGCGCCTTTTATACTGCATTCTGACATCATTTCAGCATCCAATCACAGCCATGCCATTAGTTAACATGACCGCAGCAGTACAGGATGTGCCCACACTTCTTAGGATTCCTCATTGGCTGACTATAATCACATTGCCTCTCAAAGAATTATGGGAACTTCCGATTCCGGTATACGATATATGGAAAATATCGGAAAGTATCGGAATTCCGATACAGCGAATATCGGCCGATACCCGATACTTGCGGTATCGGAATGCTCAACACTATTCAACAGGGTCATCCCTTCTTTCTGTCAACTGTCAGGGGAGTTCGAGAAGGTCCACATAGAAATTATATGGTCAACTGGTCCAGCGTTAATTGGTGAGCTTGGCTGACATTAATCTTATTTGTGCAGGGGTTTTAGTTTTTGAGGACTCTTCTAATTATAAAGAATTGTCCAAAACAGACATACCCTTCAAGTTTTATAAGCCAACGAGAACTTCCCATACAATTGTTCATTGGATCCTGAAAGATTGGGATTGGGCTAGACAGGCCATGTTGTAAATTGAGAAATAAACAGGTAGATAAATAAAGATAGTATAGAGTAGTTTAATTAGAATTGGTTTTCTTTATGATGGTGGTATAACCTAAAAGAAAAGTGACATGTTTGGTTAAGAAAAGGGTGTCAGACATGATCTGAAATGAAAAAATACACTACCAGACTTTTTCCATCCTAAATGGGAGTTCTTACGTAATAAATTATGTCACATTGTAAAAGCAGTGTGGTCATTTTAAATGGGTGGAAAGAAGCATTAAGGGTTTGTTAAATTCCTTCTGTTTTTGACTGAACAAATGGAGGATTTTATGCATCACTAGAACAGGAACTCCTGGGTGATCCTCTGCAATGATTTAGATTACTGGGTCAAACTCATCTGATTATTTGGCACAATAAAGAGCAGACATTGGCCATTAACATCACAGAGTGTTTGGTGGGATTTATCTGCTTCCAGAATGATAGCTTCATGGTCTGGGAATCTGGTTTGAGGCCAATGATATAAGGGAGTTAGACACTCTGTATCCAGCTATATATCTAGGTGGGACACGGGTGATTCATGACATGAGTAAGTATTGCGGTTTCTTTCAGTGGTATTTCTTATAATTAATAGGCAGCTGGCCATGTTCCTGGTTTTTCAACAGGAATGATAAAAATAGGAAATATCCTAAGAGACAATTTAATATGGTCAATTGTAATAGAGAACAAAGAATTTACTTGTTAGCTTATTTCATTTATACTTTCCACATTATAAATTGCCAAATGCCTTACAGGTCATTTTGTAAACCTGGAGAAAATGCATACAGAATGTAACGGTATTAATACATTGCACAAGCCCACACTGTTCACTGGTATTTATTAATACAGAATGTAAAGTGATGGTTCACCCTCGGTGACCTGGCATGACTGCAGTAGAAATACCTGGATTTACAGTAGCGCTATTGTCAGCAAAGTCCTATAATTCAACATCAATTTAGGCAACTTAATAAATGTATTTTTGTATTAAAGGAGTTTTTCAGTTTCTATCTAGTCCTTTAATTCAAAAAGAACAAGAGAACCTTCACATTCTATGTTAATAAAAAATTCACTCTTTGCAATAAGTATAAATATTGCATTGGCACCGAATTCTGCATACGACCTCCCATGCATTTTACGGACAGACGTATATTGGTCTGAAAGTGTGCTGTTAGTATTGTATTGTTAGTATAGGAGAGAAGAGTGCGCTGGGTCCCGGGCACTGCTGCTGATAAAGGTTAATCCAGATGGTAAGTATAAAAACTTCCAATTTATTGCAACTCATTTCAGAGTAGAACCTACTTCTTCCTCAGGCATCAGGAAAACGTTTTCCAAGATTTTTTTTAGTATTTCCAGTTTTCAGTTAGGTTCTCTAGGCTTATCTTTGAAATATATCCATCAATCTTGTTGCTGGTCATTCTCCCTTTTTTGCCTTTGGCTCTTTGAAGTTTACTTGCCATTTTCAGTGGTCTGAATCTTTTCACAATATGTTCAAATAGGCTGATTTGATGTCTTCTCAGAAAAAGCAAAGTTCCCTGGGTAATTTTCCCTAAAGGTGCACTGTTTATTAGTCAGATGTTATTACCATAGGATTTTTCCATGGCTTTTGAAGTCAAATGGGCAACTTTGTATTATATGGTTATGCGATATGCTCCAGGACATAACAAGGTACATGATAGAAGTGCCCTCTACTTCAAAGGACCCCCAAGGTCATCATCAAACACTCTGCTGCACATTAATAGCTCACCATGTCATTTGCATGAGTGCACTATAGAGACATATACCCACAGGGGTACATGTCCCACAAGTTCCAAGTCTAGTGAAGTTGGGGGACCACCTATCTGACATTCATATGCTCCATTAGTCAATTGCCTCCATTTGCCAACCCTTACAACTGCTTGGTAAGACTTGGGATTCCATTGAAATCAAGATCAAAATGTTTGCTTTTATTCTCAGACCACGTTTGTATTTAATGGATCAATAATGTAAAATTCTCTAAATTGTTGTGCTCACTTTCCAGCCTGTTATTAAAATCTCAGATTGCAGACACCTGTCTTGAATGATCAATTCTGTGAGGTGTTTGACTTTCTCACTTAGCACAGACTCTCAGGTGTTGTTTATGGCATCCAAATAGTTGAAAAGTCTATTCAGAGCAATGAAGCTGAAAGTTGTTTGGGGAAGCAGGTGGTGTCCTGATAGTTAACACACTCTTAAGTCAAAATAAAGAGAACATATTCTGATGGTAAAAATGGACACACGGATGACATCCTTTGAAAAAAACTGACACATGAATGACACGCCGATGGTAAACACGAGCACACGGATGACACCCTGATGGTAAAAACGGAAACATGGATGACACACTGATTGCAAAAACGACTACACGGATGACAAGCTGATGGTAAAAATAGACACACGGATGACACACTGATGATAAAAACGGAAACATGGATGACACACTGATTGTAAAAACGAATACACTGATGACACACTGATGGTAAAAACGGAGACAGGGATGACACACTGATGGTAAAAATAGACACACGAATTACACACTGATGTTAAAAACAGACACATAGATGACACACTGATGGTAAAAACAGACATAGGGATGACATACTGATGGTAAAAACGGACACACGGATGACACACTGATGGTAAAAACAGACACATAGATGACACACTGATGGTAAAAACAGACACGAATTACACACTGATGGTAAAAACGGACACATGGATGACACGCTGATGGCAAAAACAGACACACGAATTACACACTGATGGTAAAAAAAAGACACATGGATGAAACACTGATGGTAAAAACAGACACACGAATTACACACTGATGGTAAAAACGGACACATGGATGACACGCTGATGGTAAAAATGGACTCACGGATGACACACTAATGGTAAAAACGGACACACGGATGACATACTGATGGTAAAAACAGACACACGAATTACACACTGATGGTAAAAACGGACACATGGATGACACACTGATGGTAAAAACAGACACACGGATGACATACTGATGGTAAAAATGGACACAAGTGATAAATGCTTTGCTATTATTACTTGATTATCATTTCTTTTGAGGATGCTTAATTAGTGAAGCGGAACAAAAATCCATCTAATGTGCCACGTTAACATCTTTTTTTTTTACAACAATTTTTTTTTAAATTATGGATTAAAACTGTGTAATATCTTAAAACCAGTAAGTGGTAAGTTGGCCACCACTCCCATAATCCTATTGAGACATATGTGACTAATCAGAGCATCGGTCTCCACATAGCTAAATCAAAAGGAATCCCATAGCTCTCCGCTTATAAATATTTTGCATATCCACCCTATTATTCCACAATTCACCACCTAATATTTTATAAGGGCACTCATCATCCTAACTGTTGACAATTTCAACAATTTTTTGGACAGATCTCATGCATTACCACAATGTGAATTTATAGCTTATTGTTGGGCTTAAGGTTTAATAGATTTAATGCATGAAAGCAAACATACAGTGGGTACAGAAAGTATTCAGACCCCTTTAAATTTTTCACTCCTTGTTTCATTGCAGCCATTTGGTATATTCTAAAAAGTTCATTTTTTTTTCATTAATGTACACTCTGCACCCCATCTTAACTGAAAAAAAACAGAAATGTAGAAATTTTTGCAAATTTATTAAAAAAGAAAAACTGAATTATCACATGGTCATAAGTATTCAGACCCTTTGCTCAGATACTCATATTTAAGTCACATGCTGTCCATTTCCTTGTGATCCTCCTTGAGATGGTTCTACTCCTTCATTGGAATCCAGCTGTGTCTGATAGGACTTGATTTGAAAAGGCACACATCTGTCTATATAAGACCTCACAGCTCACAGTGCATGTCAGACCAAATGAGAATCATGAGGTCAAAGGAACTGGCCAAGGAGCTCAGAGACAGAATTCTGGCAAGGCACACATCTGGCCAAGGTTACCAAAGAATTTCTGGTGTACTCAAGGTTCCCAAGAGCACAATGGCTTCCATAATCTTTAAATGGAAGAAGTTTGGGACCACCTGAAGTCTTCCTAGACCCGTCTGTAAAGCCAAACTGAGCAATTGTGGGAGAAGAGCCTTGGAGAAAGAGGTAAAGAACAACCCAAAGATCACTGTGGCTGAGCTCCACAGATGCAGTAGTTAGATGGGAGAAAGTTCCACAAAGTTAACTATCAATACATCCCTCCACCAGTCGGGCCTTTATGGCAGAGTGGCTAGATGGAAGCCTCTCCTCAGTGCAAGACATATGAAAACCCGCATAGAGTTTGCTAAAAACCACATGAAGGACTCCCAGACTATGAGAAATAAGATTCTCTGGTCTAATGAGACGAAGATAGAACTTTTTGGTTATAATTCTAAGTGGTATGTGTGGAGAAAACCAGGCACTGCTCATCACCTTCCCAACACAATCCCAACAGTGAAGCATGGTGGTGGCAGCATCATGCTATGGGGGTGTTTTTCAGCTGCAGGGACAGGACAACTGGCTGCAATTGAAGTAAACATGAATGCTGCCAAGTACAGAGACATCCTGGATGAAAACCTCTTCCAAAGTGCTCTGGACCTCAGACTTGGCCGCAGGTTTACCTTCCAACAAGACAATGACCCTAAGCACGCAGCTAAAATAACAAAGGAGTGGCTTCAGAACAACTCTGTGACCATTCTTGACTGGCCCAGCCAGAGCCTTGACCTAAACCCAATTGGGCATCTCTGGAGAGTCCTGAAAATGGCTGTCCACCAACGTTCACCATCCAACATGACGGAACTGGAGAGGATCTGCAAGGAAGAATGGCAGAGGATCCCCAAATTCAGGTGTGAAAAACTTGTTGCATCATTCCCAAGAAGACTCATGGCTGTACCAGCTCAAAAGGGTGCTTCTACTCAATACTGAGTAAAGGGTTGAATACTTATGACCATGTGATATTTCATTTTTCTTTTTTAATAAATTTGCAAAAATTTCTAAATTTCTAGTTTTTTTCAGTCAAGATGGGGTGCAGAGTGTACATTAATGAGAAAAAAGGGGTGTGAATATTTTCCATAGCCACTGTAATTTATAAAATATAAAAACAACAAGGACAACAAATCAGCATAACATTTAAGGCCCCATACAGATGTGTCTGATTTCTCTCATACATAAAAACATGCACCGATTTTTATCTGTTTGTTTGGTTTGATGTTAAAAAAAAGAACTATTGCAAATCTACCATTACAGTATTAACCACGGACAGCACTCGTATTGCACACAGATGCTAATATCTGACATCAGTGATTTTTCATGGACTCTTAGACTTTTGAGTGTAATTCTGATCCGTGATTGAAATTAAAAACGGATAAGTCTTAGTAATTTTTTTTGAAGACACATAAGCAGAAAACACCAACTTGTGAACAGCTCCCTAGATTTTAATTAGTCTATGTTCTATCCATGAAAAACACCAATAGAACACATACTGTATATACTCGAGTATAAGGGGTTATTTGGCGAGCACTCAGGTCTAATACAGTTGAGGTGCTGGTACAATGGACTAGTACGTCCAATTTATAGGGAATAATTGTTTACCGCACACTCGAAATGATCAATTTGCAAAATATCAATTTATTGTGGACAACCAAATTTATGAAGCAAAACAGGAATATGAGCGTAAAGCGACACTAATATCTCAACGTTTCGGTTCATCCAGAACCTTAATCATGTAGTCGCTGTGAACAAAAAGAACCATATAAGTAACATGTAGGAAAATTTAGGTTATAAATAATACAAAAAGTGATACAAAGATTGGTACAAAATTCTCCAGTGAATAGTCAATATATACAGTCATAAAATAGAAATGACAAAAAAGTAGCAGCCATAAACATTCATAGATCATCGGAGCCAATGAGAATAAACACAGAAATTTTTACCTCAGTCCAAGGAAAATTTGTGAGTAGGTATACAGAGAGATAAGTGTCCAAACATAAAGGATAGCTGCAAGCAACAGTAATAGTGTTAGATACATGCAATAAAACCGTGTTAGACAGCCAAATAGATTGTCTGGTACCTGTATCCAATGTCTCTAAGGAAAAAGCCTCAATAGCAATCTAGAAAAGGTATAGGAAATGTCCCATGGAAGATATATACTGGTGGTATCATGTAAAAGTGAAGCTCAGTTGAGCTAATGTAATACCTGATATATGGTAGTTAGGTGGGAGCCCAAAGTCAGGAGATTCTATTATCCTGAAAAATTTGAGAGCTGTACTGTTATTTAGTAACAGGACAGTCCTGTAAAAGTGGTCAAAGTGTAGGTTTAGATAATTATATAGAGCATACCTGGCAGTCAGTTAATTCAATTATAAGCCTCAGAGATCAAGGGGAGTTTCCCACCTGAGGGAGTAATTAGTCAGCAGTGCATTAGCGTTACTATATGGTAGCAGTCTGAGAATGTCTGTACCCCTGTAGAGATAGTCAGCCTACCTGGTGATCGTCAGTGTTGGGATCAGCGGCGCTCCCGCGCCTTGCTGTGGCTGGACTGCAGTGAGAGTGGCTGACAGGCGCTTGTTTAAAGCGCCAGACGGAAGTGGAACTCCGGACCGGAAGTGACGTTACGTCACAGGGTGACGCTTTCATAATGTGTGCAGACATGCGTGGTTGCTCAGAAAGTGTGCTGAGCTCACTCCAGTATAGGTGGCAAGCCTCTGTAAGGTTGGACAGAGGGGCTAATGCCAGCAATTGGATATCAATAGGCGCTGCACTGAAAATAGATATAGTTAATATAGGTTTTTACAGTAGCCAATCAATATCTCTATTAAGTCCTTAGGGGCCAGAGTATCAAGTTTGTGGATCCAGAAGGTTTCTCTTTGTCTTAGTAGTTTAATGTGGTCGCCACCTCTCCTAGGGCGAGGAACATCTTCAATTACCTGGAATTTTAATTGAGCCACGGAATGTCTAAATTTTGTGAAATGATCTGGTAATGGGAGCCAATTTTTCTGACAGCGGATGGTAGATTTGTGGCTGGCTATGCGGTCCTTTACATGCTGGGTAGTCTCCCCAACATACAAAAGGCCGCACGGACATTTGACCAAGTATATTACAAAGTTGGAATTGCAAGTGAAAAAGCCTCTTATTGGAAATGATTTGCCAGTCCTAGGGTGTGTAAAGTGATCTGAGCGGATTATATTCGAACAGGCTGCACAATTTAGGCATGGGAATGTACCGTGTCTACGAGGGGCTAGGAGCCTTTGATTATCACTAGGGAGTGCACTGCCCATATCTGCTCTTACTAACTTGTCTCTAATGTTAGGTGCTCTTTTTTTACACATCAAGACTGGTGTCTCAAATGGCGCAATGTTAGGGTAAGCTCTGCCGAGGAGCGGCCAGTGTTTCTTTATGATGGAGTAGGCTTTTGGCATCAGGGGATGGAATGAATGTACAAAAGGCTCCCTCTCCTTTGGAAAAGTTGGTGGCTGAGGAGAGGGGGGTGCAATGGCACGGGCCTTTTCTTCATGTAATAACTTGGCTGGATAGTTCCTGTCTCTAAATCTCTGCGTCATTGTATTAAGTCTGGTCTCCAATGTCTCCTTGTCAGATACAATTCTAGATACTCTGTTGAGTTGAGATCTAGGTAGACTATTCCTTGTTGATCGAGGATGGCAGCTAGAATAATGTAAAAGGTTGTTCTTATCTGTGGGTTTGTTATAGAGGTCAGTTGATAGGTTACCTTGTAGATCCTGTATAACCCTGGTATCAAGAAAAGGATTGATTCAGTGTCATGATGCAGTGAGAATTGTAGTTCTGGAAAAATTGAATTTAGGTACATATGGAATTCAAGTAAATTATCCATGGGACCGGTCCACACAAAGAAAATATCGTCAATGTAACGGTGGTAACCTAGTACATAACGAAGAAATAGATCTTTAGAATAGACATATGTTGTCTCAAAAGAATTCATGAAAGCATTTGCGTAGGCGGGCGCGACATTCGCGCCCATCGCGGTGCCACACTTCTGTACGTAAAAGGTATCTTCATAAAGAAAATAATTTTCATGTAATACCAAGTGTAGTAAATCAAGACATAGTTGTATGGAGTCTGCTGATAAATCAGAAGATTCCAGAAGAATTTTAACTGCTTCAATCCCTTTGTCAAGAGAAATGGACGTATAAAGACTATTAACATCCAGTGTAACAAGAATACTGCCTAGTGGTATAGGCCCCAATTGTTGAATCACCCTCAAAAAGTGTCCTGTGTCAAGAAGATAGGATCTTGTCAATTTAATGAGTGGCGTTAGAATCTTCTCCAAGAAAATAGACAATGGTGATAATACAGAATCAGTAGAGGCTACAATAGGTCTACCGGGTGGATTATGAAGGGATTTATGAATTTTTGGCAGGATATAGAAGACGGGCGTAATGGGGTGACTGTTAGTAAGAAAAGTTGCCGTCTGTTGATCTATGGTATTTTGATCATAGTACATTTTAAGAAGAATTTTGATCTTATTTGAAATCGTGAAGACAGGGTCACTTGTGATAGAATGATAGGTATTAAGATCAGATAGCTGTCTATGCACTTCCTTATTGTAGTCAATCCGATTCATGACTACAATTGCACCGCCTTTATCAGCCGGCTTGATCACTATATCCCTATTGTTGCTGAGAGTATTTAGGGCCTGTTTTTCTAGGATAGAAAGATTGGCATGAGGTGGAAAGAAGCCAAGTTGTGCCTGATGAGACAGTAACTTCATATCACGGTCGACTAGCGAGATGAACGTTTCTGTAGCATGGTAAGTACGAGGAGGCGAGAATCTGCTCTGGTTACGAAGACCAAGCGTCGAGATGGACAGCTTGGGGATGGGCTCATCACGCGATTGTATTGTATCACCAGAGATAGGCGTTAGGCCAAAGTGGGTTTTCAGTCTTATAGTCCGGTAGAACCTCTCCAAGTTTTTTTCAAGTTGAAAAGAGTCCCACTTTGGAGTTGGACAAAAGGATAATCCCTTCTGTAATAATGACAGTTCAGCAGGGGAAAGAAGGTAATCAGATATATTGATTACTAAATCCGACCTCTCACCTGAGAGCGAGTCGTCATTCGATCTCCTTGATCGCCTTGTTGGTCTGTGTGTCCTCCCCTGCGGCCTCTGCCTAAAAAACGATTCTTGCCTGAATGGGTAGAAGAGTCGCTCCCTGAGCTGAAAGAACCTTGATTTCGTCGATATTGAGGCCTGCGCCAGGCGCCGGGCGTATCGCTCCATCTATAGATCCTGTTCGTAGAATAGTCGTCTAGGTCACGCTGGAATTTTTGGCGTTTTCTTTCCTGAAGGGCTTTCTGATGATCAGACAAAATTTTGCCTGTCTTTGTCTTCAGTGTGGTCCACTCTGCAGCCGGAATAGCGGTAGATAATTCTGCCTCAATAGCCTGTATATTTTGCTTTGTTTCAATAATAGATTTTTGGAGATACTCAATTGTCAAGATAATGATATCAAGAGAGCATTTGTTGAGGATGTTTCTATATTTTTCACAATATTCAGAATTATCCGAAAAGAGAGTTGGTCGGAGGTTACTCCTAAGCCCTCTAGGAATTTTACTCTGCCTATGATACTCCGCTAACGTTATACAATGCAGGTCATAGGAGATCAATTTTCGTCGTTCCTTCTCATAGTCCCTGGTCCTAAGCTCATGAGATGGGGTTCTAAGAAACTCATTGGAGCCAGTGACCTTTGATAGAATGTTGGTACTAGTGGCTTGATCGTAGACAAACGTGTCAGTAGACATGTGCAAATGGGGAGATGACCGGTGCTACAGCCAATATTAGACAATACAAGGGGTTATTTGGCGAGCACTCAGGTCTAATACAGTTGAGGTGCTGGTACAATGGACTGGTACGTCCAATTTATAGGGAATAATTGTTTACCGCACACTCGAAATGATCAATTTGCAAAATATCAATTTATTGTGGACAACCAAATTTATGAAGCAAAACAGGAATATGAGCATAAAGCGACACTAATATCTCAACGTTTCGGTTCATCCAGAACCTTAATCATGTAGTCGCTGTGAACAAAAAGAACCATATAAGTAACATGTAGGAAAATATAGGTTATAAATAATACAAAAAGTGATACAAAGATTGGTACAAAATTCTCCAGTGAATAGTCAATATATACAGTCATAAAATAGAAACAAACATAAAGGATAGCTGCAAGCAACAGTAATAGTGTTAGATACATGCAATAAAACCGTGTTAGACAGCCAAATAGATTGTCTGGTACCTGTATCCAATGTCTCTAAGGAAAAAGCCTCAATAGCAATCTAGAAAAGGTATAGGAAATGTCCCATGGAAGATATATACTGGTGGTATCATGTAAAAGTGAAGCTCAGTTGAGCTAATGTAATACCTGATATATGGTAGTTAGGTGGGAGCCCAAAGTCAGGAGATTCTATTATCCTGAAAAATTTGAGAGCTGTACTGTTATTTAGTAACAGGACAGTCCTGTAAAAGTGGTCAAAGTGTAGGTTTAGATAATTATATAGAGCATACCTGGCAGTCAGTTAATTCAATTATAAGCCTCAGAGATCAAGGGGAGTTTCCCACCTGAGGGAGTAATTAGTCAGCAGTGCATTAGCGTTACTATATGGTAGCAGTCTGAGAATGTCTGTACCCCTGTAGAGATAGTCAGCCTACCTGGTGATCGTCAGTGTTGGGATCAGCGGCGCTCCCGCACCTTGCTGTGGCTGGACTGCAGTGAGAGTGGCTGACAGGCGCTTGTTTAAAGCGCCAGACCGGAAGTGGAACTCCCGGACCGGAAGTGACGTTACGTCACAGGGTGACGCTTTCATAATGTGTGCAGACATGCGTGGTTGCTCAGAAAGTGTGCTGAGCTCACTCCAGTATAGGTGGCAACCCTCTGTAAGGTTGGACAGAGGGGCTAATGCCAGCAATTGGATATCAATAGGCGCTGCACTGAAAATAGATCTCTAGTATTAAACTTACTATGGTATAAGTGGCAAGCATCTGTTTAATGGAAAAGGGGCTGATGCCAGCAGAGTTAATAAAAGCACAAAAAGCACTATAATGAAGTACCGTATTTTTCGGACTATAAGACGCACAGGACTATAAGACGCACCCAGGTTTTAGAGGTGGAAAATAGGGAAAAATATATTTGAAGCAAAAAATGTGGTAAAATATTTAATAACATACTATTATATGTATGTTACTATGTTGGAAGCTGCGGGTAGGAGATGGTGCTGCGGGACCAGTGTGGTGTCTGTAAACTATTATGTGAAGACGCTGGAGGGTGAGTATAAGGCCGGGTCACACATGCGAGAAACTCGCACGATTTCGTGTGAGTCTCTCGCATGAACACCCGGCACTGCCCGGCACTCAGACTGGATCGTGCGGCTGCATAGAAATACATGCTGCATAGAAATAGAGACAGATGATAGAGACAGAGTTGATAGAGATAGATGATAGAGACAGATAATAGAGACAGAGATGATAGAGACAGAGATGATAGAGACAGAGATGATAGAGATGATAGAGACAGATGATAGAGATGATAGAGACAGATGATAGAGACAGAGATGATAGAGACAGGTGATAGAGACAGAGATGATAGAGACAGTTGATAGAGACAGAGATGATAGAGACAGAGATGATAGAGACAGAGATGATAGAGAAAGATGATAGAGACAGAGATGATAGAGACAGATGATAGAGACAGAGATGATAGAGACAGATGATAGAGACAGAGATGATAGAGACAGAGATGATAGAGACAGATGATAGAGACAGAGATGATAGAGACAGATGATAGAGACAGATGATAGAGACAGAGATGACAGAGACAGAGATGATAGAGACAGATGATAGAGACAGATGATAGAGACAGAGATGATAGAGACAGAGATGATAGAGACAGATGATAGAGAGAGATGATAGAGAGAGATGATAGAGACAGAGATGATAGAGACAGATTATAGAGACAGAGATGATAGAGACAGATTAGAGACAGATGATAGAGACAGAGATGATAGAGACAGAGATGATAGAGACAGATGATAGAGACAGATGATAGAGACAGATGATAGAGACAGAGATGATAGAGACAGATTATAGAGACAGAGATGATAGAGACAGATGATAGAGACAGAGATGACAGAGACAGAGATGATAGAGACAGATGATAGAGACAGAGATGATAGAGACAGAGATGATAGAGACAGAGATGATAGAGACAGATGATAGAGAGAGATGATAGAGAGAGATGATAGAGATGATAGAGACAGAGATGATAGAGACAGATTATAGAGACAGAGATAATAGAGACAGATTAGAGACAGATGATAGAGACAGAGATGATAGAGACAGAGATGATAGAGACAGAGATGATAGAGACAGATGATAGAGACAGATAATAGAGACAGATGATAGAGACAGAGATGATAGAGACAGATGATAGAGACAGATGATAGAGACAGAGATGATAGAGACAGAGATGATAGAGACAGATGATAGAGACAGATGACAGAGATGATAGAGACAGATGATAGAGACAGAGATGATAGAGACAGATTATAGAGACAGAGATGATAGAGACAGATTATAGAGACAGATGATAGAGACAGAGATGATAGAGACAGATGATAGAGACAGAGATGATAGAGACAGAGATGATAGAGACAGATGATAGAGACAGAGATGATAGAGACAGATGATAGAGACAGATGACAGAGATGATAGAGACAGATGATAGAGACAGAGATGATAGAGACAGATTATAGAGACAGAGATGATAGAGACAGATTATAGAGACAGATGATAGAGACAGAGATGATAGAGACAGAGATGATAGAGACAGATGATAGAGACAGAGATGATAGAGACAGATGATAGAGAAACAGAACAGATGATAGAGACAGATGATATAGACAGAGATAATAGAGACAGAGTTGATAGAAATGTGACATGTATGCATGATGCGCTGCACAAAAAAACGCAAGTGTGAAAGTAGCCTAACCTTTTAATTAATTCTCTGTTGTACAGTGTGTCTGAAGGACCTGTGATGACATCATGAAGAGGCAGGGCTTTGGTCATGTGTTGCTCCAGCCAGCCCTCTTCATGACCTCATCACAGGTCCTTCACAGGAGCATTCAGCCTCCCATCAGCACAGCCCCAGGCTGTCAGGTATGCCAGCTGCTCCTGCTGCCTCCTTCTCCTTCAGACACCGATCTGCCCAGCTGCTGCAGGAATCAGGCGCTGGGGAAACTGTGTGGCTCTGTGATCTGCTGCTCCCCGCTCACTGCTCAGCTGATAGGTGGGCGGGGAAGCGGCTGATTAATATTCACTGCACTTAAGTAGGGACCAGGGGTTTCCCCAGCGCTTGTTTCCTGCAGCAGAGGGATATTTTCTTGCCTCCTGCTGATCCCACTCCACCGCTGCCCACTGCCCCCCTCCCCACATGTTACATTCCGACCATAAGACGCATCCACACTTTCCTCCCAAATTTGGCGGAAAAAAAGTGCGTCTTATGGTCCAAAAAATACAGTAGTTGTCATCTAGTGTACATGTATAAAAGTATTTATAAATTGTATATATTTGTATTCTCATGGAGAATAAATAATGTGGGCTGAAATAATTAATTATAGGGTACCAGGTAATAATCTAAGGGTAGCAATAATCAATATTGTAAATAATATATTGTAAATAATACATAATTGTATTACAGTCATAATAGATGGACTAAGTATTATAGTCATAATAAATGGACTAGGTAATCAGGGACAAGTTGCAGAAACCCGGCAGAGGAGTAAACTCACCTTGAGGTGATGAATTATCGGGTCTGTAAAAAAATTAGATATAGTTAATATAGGTTTTTACAGTAGCCAATCAATATCTCTATTAAGTCCCTTAGGGGCCAGAGTATCAAGTTTGTGGATCCAGAAGGTTTCTCTTTGTCTTAGTAGTTTAATGTGGTCACCACCTCTCCTAGGGCGAGGAACACCTTCAATTACCTGGAATTTTAATTGAGCCACGGAATGTCTAAATTTTGTGAAATGATCTGGTAATGGGAGCCAATTTTTCTGACAGCGGATGGTAGATTTGTGGCTGGCTATGCGGTCCTTTACATGCTGGGTAGTCTCCCCAACATATTGATTGGCTACTGTAAAAACCTATATTAACTATATCTAATTTTTTTTACAGACCCGATAATTCATCACCTCAAGGTGAGTTTACTCCTCTGCCGGATTTCTGCAACTTGTCCCTGATTACCTAGTCCATTTATTATGACTATAATACT